>CM077078.1:133993269-134208269 GCA_039513925.1 Platanthera zijinensis
ATTAATAAAAGCGCGCGTGTCGGAAGCCCCCCCTCTTGCGAACTACAGATTTTACCAAAGTTTTCGAATTGTCATGTGATGCGTCAGGAGTTGGAATTGGCGGAGTATTGAGTCAGGGAAGGAACCCTGTGGGAATTATTTTAGTGAAAAACTAGTGGGTCAAAAATTAAATTATTCCAATTACGATCGAGAGTTTTACGCGGTCATTTGATGCCTCCAACATTGGCATCATTATTAACTTCCTAAGGAGTTTGTCATCCTATCCGATCATGAAGCGCTAAGATTTATTAACTCTCAAACTAAGGTTAGTCCTAGGCATGCCAAGTGGGTCTCCTATCTTTATGAGTACACTTTCATTATCAAGCACCTTAAAGGAACTCAAAAAACCGCCTAGCCGACGCTCTTAGTCGTGTTTTCATTATTATTATCCACGCTAGAAGTTAAGGTGATTGGCTTCGATAGGATTAAAGATGAATACGTCCACTGTTCAGATTTCAAGGATATCTATTTCACCACTCAGGACGACTTGCCTACAACTATTACTTCTTTAAACATTCGTGACAACTATTTATTTAACCATTCGAAGCTATGCATCCCCCGTTCCTCCCAACGACACTTCATAGTGTGGGAATTGCATAGCGGAGGACTAGGTGGACATTTCGGCCATATAAGACGATCACGTTAGTAGAAGATAAGTTCTATTAGCCCGGTCTTAAGGCCATGGTTAGTAAGATCGTGGGAAGTTGTCGAGCGTGCCAATTGGCTACGGGGAACAAAAACAAATGCGGGGCTTTATACCCCTCTTCTGATTCCTTCTACCCCTGGGAAGACGTTAGCATGGACTTCATTCTCGGCCTCCCAATCACATTTAGACGTCATGACTCTATCTTAGTTGTTATAGACTGTTTCTCCAAAATGGCCTATTTTATCGCGTGCAATAAAACCAACGATGGGTCACACGTTGCACAATTGTATTTAAAAGAGGTAGTTGGCAATCGTGGCGTTCCAAAATCTATAGTTACCGATAGGGATGTGAAGTTTACTAGTTATTTTTGGAAGACCCTTTGGAGGATTATGGGCACCAAACTTCTATTCTCTTCAGCTTACCACCCGCAGACGGATGGGCAAACTGAAGTTGTAAACAGAAGTTTAGTTAGTTTGCTCTGATGCCTTGTAGGAGACCACAAGGGTAAATGGGACCTTATCCTCCCTCATGCTCAGTTAGCGTATAATAATTCCAAAAATAGGTCCACGAGTTTGTCCCCGAATGAGATCGTGCATTGTTATAAAGCACATGTGCCACTTGACTTGATTCCGTTACCGCCATCTTTTAAGTCAAGTCAATTTGCACAGGACTTTGCCTCTCACATCCATGATCTGCACAAGCACATAAATGAAACGCTTACCACTCAATATGCATCTTATCAAGTTAATGCGAACGCACATAAGAGAGTGACTCCCTTGAAAGTTGGTGATTTTGTCATGGTGCGTCTCATCCCTGAATGGTTTTGCCTACGGCACCTTAAAAAAGTTAGCGGATCGGCGAGGGGACCTTTTCAGATTTTAATGAGGTTAGGAGATAATGTATTTTCTTTTGGAATTACCAACTGATTGGGGTATTTCCCCTGTTTTTAATGTTTCGGATTTAACGCCATATTTTGCTCCGCCACTAGAATTATCTTCCTGTCTGTTTAGTTCCACAACTGATTCTCATGGATTTGGGGTTGAGTGGGGTAAGGGATTGCTCTCTCAGTCGGTCTCCAACGGAGGTACGCTAAATGTTGATGATATAGATTTTCTCCCTTTACTGGCCTAATGCTTTTCCTAGGTTTGCCAGGATAGCGTTTTTGCCAGACAGGATTCTTCGGGATGATGTGTTTCCCACTACAGATTGAGATGTGCGCCACTACTTGATTTGTTGGCATGATCGCCCCACCTCTGATGACTCTTGGCTCCCGGAAGCGGAGGTCGCTCTGTTGGATGGTGTTCTTCTACGACGGTATCTTCAAGCAAACTCCTCGGTGATGAGTCCTTTCAAGTGGGGGGAGGATTGGTGGAGACGACGGCCCCCAAGTTGTTGATGACGGCATGCTAACGGACGGACCCTCTTTCATCTACAACAAAGGACTCCCGTCGCCATGGCGGTTCGTATGGAGCAGCGCTACAATCTCCGCCCTCGACGCAAGACAATTAACTAGTTCAACTTCTTCTATTTTTAGCTTGAGATCATTTTTCTTTTTAGCATGTTTTACTTGTTCATTTGGAGTATGATATTATATTTGGGCTGCATGTAGCCTTAGAGTGTGCTATTTTAATTTGGGCTACATATAGCCAAGACTTGGAGTTAAGCCTATATATAGGCATGTAGTGTTTTGTTTAAGCTTAGTTGAATGAAGAAAATCCTAAACCCTAATCATTCCTAAAATTCTCTCTCTCTCTACCTCTCTTAGCCGCCCCTCATTCTCTCTCTCCCTCTCACCATTCGGCAAACCCACTCCCTCCTCTTCCTCTTCCAAACCGCCACCACCCTCCTCTACATTCCCAAATCCGGCCTCCCTTCTCCACCCTCTCCCTTGGCCGCCTACTCTCCTCCATCTCCACAACCGTGGCCCACTTCCAGTATCCGGCCAACCACCAAAGCTCCACCACCCGAGCACCACCTTGAAGAAAAAAGAAGTCGACCACTCATCTTCTATTGGAGTGTTATCCGAGAAAAGCTTTCCTTCTTCGATGAGGGATCTGGGTATTGGTGTGTAGCGGCCAAGGCGGACGATCTATCTCTCCATCCGGCGCAACTCCGGCGGAACCACGGAAGAGTGATCCTTTGAAGGTAGTCGGAATCATCTATTCCGACTTGGGTAACGAACCTTTCCACTCAAGTGTGATTCCCTCTTGGAATTCTAGTGGTTGGAACGATTTTTGCGTTGGATTTGAATCATTAGATTCTTCGTGGTTTCCCTTTGATTTGCATCTCTCTTAATCGCGTTATTTTCCGGAAGGGTTTGGCGAACCCCATAGTTTTGTTGGGAGAGAACTACCATTTCTCGATCACATTTTTGTGGTAGACTCTTTTGGTACAACCTCGCTTGTCTGGACTGGGTGGGTCCCTTTGGCTTGGGAGAACTTTGACCAATAGTTGTTTGTTCAACCTTTCAGCAGTGTGGCTACCGTACGTTGTTAATCTACGATATTTTGTTTGCGAGTGCGCTGCGGTTAAAGCTTGTGTGAGTGTAATAGTGGAGTTAGAGAGGCATCCGCTTTATTCCCCTAGTCCTTAGTACGTCTGCGGTAGAGGCCTACATCAACAGAACAGCCCGCCACTTTCAGTCCCAGTAGAAATCATCTCCTTGGATTAAGGAATCTGAAAAAGCATAAGTAGACACAGTAAAAATAGCTTCACAATTAAACTATTTGCAAAGAGTAGTGATAAAAAGAAGGTTGCATGGAAAATTAGGGACATAAAGAGTGTCCTAAAGCTGAAGATAATGTGTAATATTCACTGTGCAAGACCCATAAACTCGAGGTAGAGAACCACACGCAATAAGAACTAGAGGTAACTGGTTACTCTTATCAAGATAAGAGAAAAGATGAGAATTGCATGTCATATGATTAGTAGCACCAGAATCAATGAGCCACCTACCCGTACTAGCAAACTGACCGGCACCAGATGTATCAAGAGAAGAAGTAGACTACTTGGATAAATTAGCCGAAGCAGGATGAACGTGAGGATGTTTAGCCTAGCAAAAATCAACTAAGTGACCAACTTTGACATAAAGAAAACAAAGATACTTTGAGTAACTACAGCCACCTATGATGCCACCCCAACTACCATAAGTATCATGACGAGCTGGATGAGCAACAACATCAAGAGAAGGAGAGGGAAGCAAAGGAAGCTAAAGAAGAGTAGTAACAGCGGAAATGTGAGAAGTAGTAACCTCTATAGTCGGAGTATCTGCCTCCCCAAGAATTTGTTGTCGAGTCATATCATAAGAGTCGGGCAGACGAAGTAAGTTGCAAACAAAAAGAAGCTCCTAAAAGTGTTTGTGTTGCTCAACAAGATCAACAAAAAAAGGTCTATGCTGAAGTAGTTCAATAACAAGTGTTTGAACATCCTGATAGGCAGCAATAGGAGTCATGTTGGGTCGAGCAAAAATATCTGCATATAAAGTATAAATACACAAAGTTTGTGCTCCCTTGGAGTACAAAGCAGCAAGTTGATTCCAGGAAACCTTGACTATTGGATCATGTCAAATGAAAGGAAGGCAGTACTTAGAAAAACTATTGGCTAACCAAGTATGCACTAAGACATCAATAGCATTCAAATAATCAAAAGAAGCAGTGGCAGAAGGAGGGGTGTCATCAGTCAAATGATGATGCTTACGCTGAGGTGAAACAAAAAATAAAGGACACACTCCAGTCAGGGTAATTTGGACCAATAAGCTTTGAAGTACCCAAATTACTAGAGGCAGAGAAAGAAGAAGTAGAAAGAGAAGAAGGAGAAGATAAAGTAGAAGAAAAAGTAAGAGAAGGAGTGTCCATAGAAAATAATGGGAAATCGCATGGGAAGAGAAAAAAACCCGCTCGAACACAATAAGTCACAAAGAATAACAACTAGTAAGGAAGGTCACACGAACAGAACAAGATGCAAAGAAGCCCGCGCGACCACAACATCCAACAAGAACACATGAGGACACGCGAACAGAAAAGATCACAAAGGAACAAGCTACAGGAAAAGTAACAAGCAAGGGAGGGTAGGGCGGGAAAAGAATAAAGGACCAGAAGCGATTGGAAAAATAAACCGCGTGCAAAAATGGAGTAAAGGACCAGTTAGCTTTGATACCATCTAAAAAGAGCTAAATAAAAGTCAAATTTTATTGCTTCAAAAAGATAAACAATACATAGGTATGCCCTTAATTTATAGAAAATAGGGGTGATGAGAGAATACAATAAGTGATGTGGGACTAAAAATATGTCGTGCGGGCTGAGCGGTTTGACTCTATCAAACCGCCAGATTATACAATAAATACAATCTCCTGGGAAGAATCTGAACTCCTTCTATAACTAACCTCTAGACAGCTTTTGTGGATAACCACCAGACCACTTCTACGGCTAATGAACAGACCGTTGCTGCAGCTAACCTTCAGACGACTGCTGCAGCTAACCACCAGACCGCTACTACGACTAACCACCAGGGCCCTGCTACGGCTAATCTCCCGGCCACTGTTGTGGTTAACCTCCAGGCTGGTGTTGCGGATAGACATCAGGCCGCTGCAGCGGATAGCCACCAGGCCACTGCTGCAGACTCTTATCAAACCGCTAAGATAGCTACCAGACAGGCTATTTGTCTCAACCGCCAGACCACTGAACAAACAGACCGCTATTACTAGAAAGGCTAACCGTCTAGTCTCTATAAGTTTGAATAGTGGGAAAATGAAGGAGTTGAATAAAAAAATAGGGAAAGCATAATGGGGCTATCGAGCATAAGATGATAGGAGTGGCAACAGAGCTCAATCTGGCCAAAATGATGGCCTACCTCACACTCACGTGCTTGACTTAGCTTGTACCCATGATTCGAGAGTAGCTTGGGGCATGTTCTTAACCACCGATGAAAGCATCCTTCCTCCCGTCTCGAGCAATATGAGGCTAATGACCGTCTATGCACATCCCTACGCTACGATCAGATTCAAACCAAATTCACCATTTTCGTGTAAAATAATAATATTTAGGCTAATAGAAAAAGTAAAAAATTATAAGCATAAATAAAAATTTATCCTGCTTGTATTTCTACGTGTGATGCGAGCACTCGACATGGAGAACTACAAGAGTCAACATTTTACTCTGTATTGCAATCCTAAGCCAGCACATACATTTATACAAATCACACAAAAGAAATGAATGTAACTCGTGTTGCTCTAATGTATAAGCACGCGCTCAAGTGGGTGTTGTGGGTTGTGGCAAATATAAAACAATAATTGAAATAAAAGTTTCTAGTATGCTATGTAATGGTGCGCATGAGTGGGTATGATTACAATATATCTCCCCCAGACATAATCTAAGCAAACCGAGCAAATGATGAGCAAAAAAACAACTCAATGAGTTGTAGAATAGAGTGCCTAATGCTCAAAATTGAGCATACTAGAAGACACAAGAAAGTCTATAATGAAGCCTCCATATGAAGAATCACAACCACCCCTTCAACACTGGAAAATACCTCCAAGGGGGTGAGCTCCACCCAAGAAAAAGAAAATAAACGGAGTAAACTAATTTGCAGGGGAATAAAAAATATCTACTCGGGTATTGTCATCACATCACGACTTATTGAATTTTGAAAAGTACTAGCTAATTGATCTATGAAAAGAAAAGTGAATAGGAAACTATTCCATTATCCATTTTTGTAACAGGTATCGATTGAGTGACAGAGCAGATACCTCTCTACCTAAATAATCATACATGCACCTCACAGGTAGGGGTAAGAGAATGTAAGAAGAGGAGGAATCCTCACTCATCTCACCGAAAGTATCCTTTCCCAGCAAGGTGTCATAACCAGGGAGAAGGTCTAAGTCCTCATGGGGTACCTGTAGAATCTCAACCTGCACAAGCTCGGATAGAGAAGGGTGATAAAGTAATAAAGGAGAAGAAAAACCAAAATAAACATCAGTAGGGGGTGGTCCCTGTCTCACTCCAAATAAGTTGAGGTAGTAAAATATTGTTGACATTATCAACAATGCTGCAAGGCTCAGCAGGATCACCAGTGGCCTCATCCATGATCTTCCTCCACCAGTGCTGAGGAAGAATCTTCTTCACCTAGAAGGTTGTACCTCCTCCATAGGGACATGCCCAACACCTAGATTGCTCACCTCATCTTGCTGAACATCATCAACGATGTCTTCATAAACAAATGTTGAATAATGAACAAAAGAGGGAAAAATAGTGCTTGGATAAAATTCATGCACTGGTTCCTCAAAAAGAATCGAATCAAAGAAAGGGTATATATGCACATGGGAGAAGGGATTAACCATGCCAGAGCCTAAATCAGACACACCTCTGATGGTTACATCGAGATCATTCCCTTGAATATGTGAAGGTAGTATAGATACATAACCAGAGGTTGAAGATATGCCACCATAAGTTGGAGTCGGAATGATCCGAATATCTTGATCATCATCCTCATCCAATTGGTATTGAAATTTTACGCAATCCTTTTTGGCGTGATCTATGTTATGACAAAACAAGCACCGTTTGGTGTTACACCTCAGTCCTTTTGCGGCCGGAGAGGAATACAAAAATGGTTGGAGCGGCGAGGACAAGTAGCTATAAGACTTGGGTGTGGTGTATGAAGGATCCAACAAGACAGTTGCTCCATACATTGGATCACAAGCATTATGCCCACTATCTTTTGTAGGGCATCAATCACTAGCATGGGAAATATATCCAAACCATCGACATCAGATATTGCGGCTAGCCAACATGCTGTGAAGATATCAAGATTTATAGAAAGAACAATTGTGCAAAATGCTACACCTAACAAAACATTACTACTACCTATAATAAAACATACTAAAAGAACTATGAAGAAATAAAATAAAATAAAATGATGGTAAATATAAAGGGAAGAGCTTCTATTTCTTGACTTCATCTCCAGGAACTGACACGATTGTGTTCCCCGGTAATAGAGCTAAAAACTTGATGGGCGTTCGGCAAGTGCACCGGTCACTCAAGTAATATAAAATGGGAATAGCTCCGCAAGTATCGATCTCTTGAGGAACAAAGTAAGGTGGAGTCTACTTTTGAAGAAGGACTTGAGATTGAAGTTCTTAGGTCGTGGTAATGAGGGGGGTTTTAGTTTGCTGAAATAAAATTAAATAAAACTACTTCAACTACTCCTATACAGGCCGCTATGCACTACTTCACTCGGCGGGATGGAAACTACGCAGACAACTCTACAATGTTTCAAGAGACGGATGGATGAGAAGTCAAGCGAATGGAATGGTTCACATCGATAGAATGAGGTCGAAAGCATATCTTCGCTATGGATGCCACTAGTAATTGCTAGTGCGACAACACTCTCGATGACGGGATGGAATATGGCGGCACACCTCAAGAAACTCATAGATAAATAATTTCTCATAGACATGAAATAAACTATCATTACAAAGATTTGAGTGCAATGTCTTCAAAAAATGGAGAATACTAACTAATAAAACTATTAAACAAAAGGAGACAGCAAAGAATCGACCAAATCTGAAGCCTCATTGGGGATTCTCGGTAGGAATCGCCGGATTGTCAATCTGCGTCCAAACTCGGTCCTTAACTACGTCCTGGGTAGAGGAGGTTGTTACTACCTCAAAATGACCAGTCTTCTTCGTGTCACGATCCGTTTGCATCCAATGCCTCATCCTCCTTGCTCAATGATGGAAGTAGGGCTAGAATCCTCTCCTTGGAAGCTTAAGGATGATGGAGGTGGCCTTGGTAATAAGCCCTAACGAAGGTGGGAAGAACTTTGAGCCGGAGCTCTCCTATGGAGGAAAATGGCAGAGTGAAGATGGATAGATACTGAACTAGGGAAAAACCTACAGTACTTATAGAAAATGCAACATAAATTAAGGAATGCACTGTAAAACTCACGACCGTGCGTGGATCGTGTAAAATTAAACTTGCAGGATGGACAAGTCTGGATGAAGAACACGCACGAGCCAATAGCCTAAGCAAGAACAAAATACACGGGCGGAGATATAATGCTCAATTTCGAGGAAAAGAGGAAGAGCTAGCATTTCCCTTCGCGCATGGTTGAATCTAATCGTGCCTGAAGAAAACACAGGGGCAATAATTTCATAAAAATATTTTGACTAGAAGAGGAGGTCATGCGATTTGGTAGCATATGGGCAAAACAGCATATGCGCGAGCAAATCGCACGGCTCGAGGCCTAGCACCAAAAATGATGTTGGCATTGAACTGTTGCATTGATCGTGCATGAAGAACAACGCATGACCGTGCGATTCCTATAGTAAAGATCTGGGCTGCAATGAAACTTTGTCAACCTGCACAATAAAACATAAATTGGGGCACATGCCTCTAACACACACAAAATTGAATTCAACAAAATAAATACCTGGGGAGCACCATGTGCTTACCCCCGACAAAATAGTGCACAATTGCACACCACAATGGGCAAAATGTGCACTTCATTTGAAAGTGGAGATCAAATGATATATAAGCAATTATAAGTTAATTCTGAAGTGCATATGCGTGAAAACGAGCCTGGATGTGTCTGAAAAATACTATAAATATCTAACTCATCAGTTTCTCACATTTGTTATCAACAAGAAGTCGACATAAGACATTATTATGATTTCTTGAGATCTTTTCAATAAAATGAAAGTGGGCCAGCCCTGCTTTATCTGGACACTATTAAATGTTATAATAGATTGTAAATAGCTGTTGAACATCTACTTTTACTTTTTGAGATGTTGTATTGATTGGATAGACATGACTCAAAATCTTGGCAAATAGCTCATTATTTGACTAAAAATTATTTTGAGGAAACTCTTCCCTTTGATGACCTCCAATAGTGGTTTCTTGAGCACTAGAGACTTGTGCATTTACAAAACTAATCAATCGGCCTCTTTCAAATATATCAAAGACATATTCATTCTCGTTAAACCAAGTCTTGCAACTCTCCTATAGCAATCTCCTATAACATCCATAATTTGAGCTTGAAGATGTTTTGTGGCATATTCTTTGATATCAAATACTACATTAGGTAATGGAATTAGATTCTTAATAAGGTTATTCTTGGAATCCCCAACTTCCAACCTATGAATAAATATGTTCCTTTTATCTTCTATGTCAATTTCAGTAGTCTCATACTCAGCTGCATATCTTCCTCTTATGTAATTTATGTACTTTTCTACCTCAAGATCCCAATAGTCCTCAACTGCAGTTTCAGGAAGATCAACTTTGGGACATTCTTGATTGTATAACATACCCTTTTTATATTGTTTTCTTCGGGACTTAGTATACTTTTTCAATTTTGGATCTCTTTTTGAAGTATCCCTTGCAGAAGATGTTGTTGAGAGTTCAAGCTCAGAAGTTTCTTCCCATGTTCTAGATTCTTCAATTTTCTTTTGAAGTATATCGTTAGAGAAAAGCTTCTCGTGAAATGATGGCTCCCCTTGAGTAATAAGAATCACTATCCCAGTATCAAAGTTTGGGACGGATAGCAGTAATCTGGACTCAATGACTGGCTCTCATTTTAAAACATAAGGAGACTCCTAGATAACCATAATATACCGTGTCCATTTTTTTCCTCTGCCAGCTGAATTTTTTTATGGGAACATCTATTTCATTCTATGAAATCTTATCAACATCCGTTGATTGATTATAATTCTCATCTTTTGACACTCTATCATTAACACCATCTTCACTCTGTTTATCTAAAGTCTTAGCATTACCAAAATCAAGAATGTTGTTTTGGGAACAATCCTTGAGCTTGCCTAGTCTCTCCCCCTTCTTTAGAACAGCGAAAAAGGATCAAAAGACCTCTATAGTGACACAAGAGTGATCCATTTATTTTTATATATTCCATTGAATCAAATAGATCATTGAGATGAGCTTGCAGGATTGTCATCTTTTTAAAATAGTCATCAAAAAAATATATGAAAGGATTTTGTAAATTCTACAACCAGCTCTCTCAGGACTTCGTCAAATATACTCCGGATTTTGAATTCAGTTAGCATTGTATTCATCTAAACACTTTAAAAGACACTTAACAAACCAGAAAGAAAGAGAGCAAGAAAGAAAAGATCGGGATGATGAAGAGTTTTGAAGATGTATTCAGATGTCAAGTATTTATATATACATATGAAAGTATCTAGTGTCTACCTAAATCACATGGAGGGGGGGGGGTGAATAAGTGATGTTTGCATCATTTTGTGGAATAAAAATTATCTTAAAGAACAAGAACACAAACGCAGAGATTTATAGTGGTTCCCCATATTTTTTATGTCCACTGTCCCTCATTGCCTATCTACCATGAAGGAATAGATTCATCTACTTCACCTTTCTCAGATTATCACAATCTTACACCTCGGAGCAACGCTCCTAAACCTCGATCCACAACCGGATCTACACCTCAATCCAAAAAACCGGATCTACAAACTCGATCCACACACGGATCTAAAATATCGATCCACACACGGATCTATAATCTCGATCCACTAACGGGTCTACACTCGGAAGAACAAACTTCCTACAAACTCGGAGACACAGCTCCTACAAATGTTAAAACAAATTTTTATAATTAACAATAAAAATTTCACTCTTCCAGATCAGAAATCTCCAGGATCTTTCTTCTTGAAAACTAAAAAGCTCTTTGAAAAAAGTAGAGGAAGAAATCCGAGAAAACATGATCTGAAAACCTTGGATCCGACAAGATCAAATAGATGTTGAATAATCTTGGAATCTTGGATATGTTGAATCGTTTCTCCTCTTGAAATGCTGGATCGGCAGAGAGTGACAAAGATGAATGTCGATGGAGTCGATGTCTTCTCCCAATTTTTAGAAAGAGCGAGATTGCGATTCTGATTCTGAAATTATGATTATTAGGGTTTTTGATTCCATTGAAAAGAATATATATAGATCATCTTCAAACAATCATGAGTCATTAAGGAAAGATCCACTAATTGATCAATCATAATTAACTTAGACTAATTTGAATTCCCATCAAAATATTTAGAAAGAAAAATCTACAAGTCCATATCTCGAGAAGAAGTAGATTTCTCGAGAAATTAATAGCTTTCTTGAGAAATATTTTGGCTTCTCGAGAAAAGATGCGAAGAAAATTTTCTATGAAGTAGAATATTGATTTCTCGAGAAGGATATTATTTCTCGAGAAATAATATGGCTTCTCGAGAAATTTACTTAGCAAAAATTCTTTGAAGTGAAAGATTGATTTCTCAAGAGTAATATGATTTCTCAAGAAAAGAATTTCTTTCTCGAGAAATGGCTTGACCTTCTCAAGAAATTTACTTAACGAAAATTATGTAAACTAAAGCATTGATTTCTCGAGAAAGAATTGATTTCTTGAGAAAAAGACTTATCTTCTCGAGAAATAATTTCAACTTCTCGAGAATTGCTTTGCATTTCTCGAGAACTTACTTGGCTTCTCGAAAAATCTTCAGGGCATTTCTCGAGAAAAGGACTTAGAATATTTTCAGAAAATTTCCCGAGAAGTCTTATGGTTTCTCGAGAATAGTTATGCTTTCTCGTGAAATTTACTTAGACTTCTCGAGAAATACATTTCATTTCTCAAGAAAAAGACTTAGGAAATTTTTCTGAAAAATTTTCTTTTCTTCTTGTTGAAACCAGCAACCCTTCCTTTCTTCCCTTGCTCTAGTACTTGAAAATGAAGTGCATCCCAATAGAGTGGTTACACATGAGTCAACACTATGGATCACACAATAAGGGATTACATTGCATGGTCTTGTGTTTAGTGACTCTTTGTAAACTGACATTAGTCTACACTTAGCAATAATGACCTGCAAGTAATTAACGACAAAATAGCATCAAATACAAACTTAATTCATCTTAGTTCAAGGGTGACTTCATACAAATTTGGGTTATTGTGGATACAATACCCAACAAACTCCCCCTATTTGTAGAAGTCAGAACCCTCTACCCTAAGGTGAATTATATCAAGATAAACAAATAATTAACTAATAAGTAGAACAATATATGCAATGAGAAAAGAGAAATAGTAAGATTAACAAAATTCAAAATTTTAAATATGTATAGAGTTTGTCCATAAGAATATTTTGGTCTTCAAAATTCTATAATACTGATAAACATAGAATCGTTTGAATTATTATTGGTGCAGTCTTTCCTTTTTCTCTTGCTGTCTCTTCTGATAACTGAGTGGCTTGGGATAGTACTTGGGAGGTCGAGGAGGAGATGTAGGATTATTACGACCATATTCTCGATCATAACTCCTTATTTTAGTTAATGACTTTTCATATAACTCCCACTCTTTGTGACTGTAGTGATCATCTTTATTTTCATTATATTCTACTAATAGCTTTAGGGTATCCGGAATAAGAGACTTTGAGGTAGGACTCCACACTTCAGCAAATTCTTTTCCTTTCCTGTGGGCAACTGTTTGGCTTGGGATGGATCTGCTGGCAGAGGCACCCTCACCATATTTGAAAGATGGTATGACAATAACACATGCGGGGTTAGAACAGCTTAGCTCTAGGGGGGTGAATAGAGATTTTAAAACCTTGTTATAGAATAAAATTTGAAGAATTAAGGTAGTAATTTTACTATGTATAAAAGGTGAAGTGCAGAAAAGAAAACTACAACACATAACATAATAAGTAAAAGCTAGTAACACAGACATCACAAGAAATTTATAGTGGTTCCCCTAAACTTGGGTACATCCACTTTTCTACCACCCAGGTAGGAATCCACTCAGGATTTTGATCAGGTGCCATGCCACCAATCTAGTTATTGCTCAGGTGACCTGTCACCACAAGATCTATTTCAAGGGAGATCTCACAACCCTTTAGGATTTTGATCAGGTGCCCAAAAACCAAATCAAGTCTTTTGATCAGGAGACTTACAACCAAGGTGAATAACTTTTGAAGGGAGTTAAGAAACCCTTTAAACAGTGGGTGAAAGTAAAATAAAAAACAATATGGAGTTCTTCTCTTTTTCAAACAACGGAGAAGACTAGTTGATTTTCTTGATGATGTTAATGCTCCCCGTGAGATAGAAATTTGATAAGGAAGATGGAAGCTTTGTCGGGTGTATAGGTCTTCTTGAGAGTGATATCCAAAAAGCTATAGACTTATGATGATGGTTGTCTCTTGAAACTCTTTGGAGAAGCAGAAAACTGATGATGAAGAAATGTTCTCAGTCTCTTGTATATTCTCAATACTGTCACTTCTTTTCTTATACTGTTATCCAGGCTCTTAAAAACCTATTTTATATTTACTATATTTTCCTGCTGCAAGGTTTGAATTTCCTTCTTTAATTGACTGCTTATTTCTTGGAACTTGGACAAACGACTAGAATACCAATAAATTAATTCCTTAACTATCCCAAGGAATTAGCTGTATATTAACTTAGTGAATTCCAGTAATTAATGCTGCCATTTGAACGGCTATATTCAGAGAATACAATCATTAATTACTCAGAGTAAAATAAGCAAAAGTATAAACCTTAGTCAATCTGAAATAACTGCAGAGTAATAGAAAATGAACTGATAGATGTCGCGGATCTGAGATCCAAGATCGTCGAACTTAAACCTCTCATTCGTCGAGCTGAGCCTTGAGAACTCTAGACTGATTTGTTACTTTCCATTCTGGGCTCCAAGTTCGTCGAACTCAGATAGAAGAACGTCAAACTCAATCTTGCTAAAAGATTAGAGTTCATCGAGCTCAGTTCATCTTTAGTTGATCTCAGTTCAGAGAGGAGACTTGGAGATCGTCGAACTGAGAACGAAGATCGTCGATCTCACTTCAGAGTTTGTCAACCGCCTTCTACAATAGAGAAAATTCTACCTTGTTCTGATTTCTTCAGTCTTCTAAGTCTTCTGAGGGATTGGTCTTATCAATATGACTTGTTGACCTATCCTATAATCTAATGAAGACCTATGACCCTAGACTATACAAAGCGGGTCAATCTATGCAACCCTAATTGTGAACCTTAGCCCATATCCCTAAAATAGGTGGGGTTCCAACAATATTTCCTCTTCTAAAGCACTGGAATCTCAGGAGGTAGATCTTATTATATGTTTGGTTATTCTAAAGTCCATACTTGAGAATAATCTTCAGTAGGAGCCTCATACAGTTCAGTTCTAGGAGTGAAAGTAGGCTTGAATGTATTTGGATCAAGTTGAGGAGGTGGAGCCTCATTTGGGTCATCCTGAAAATCTCGAAAGATTTAGTTATGCATCCATACAGCAGTCTCAAAAGTATATATGTTTATCCCCTTAATCTTCTTTTCCACCCTTGTATTGATCTCTTTTAGTTATTCACCCCATTTACTTTTCATCTCTTGAACTTTCTTGTCTAGATTTTCTTTTACTCTATCCTCGTCCTTTCTGACTTATACAGTAAGGATTTCTATGGCAGCTTCTTGATGCGCTTACGAAAAGTGTACCGCTCACATAAGTAATATAAAATGGGGAGTCTTTCTTAAGTATCGAATCTCTCAAGGAACACCGTAAGGTGGAGTTGTCTTTAGAGGAGGACTTGATAATGAAGTACTAAGAGGCTTGGTTTTAGTTACAATAAAATAAAAGCTAATTAAATCTACTCCTATGCAGGCCACTATGTGCTGCTTCGCTCGGTGGAATGGAAGAGTAGGCAAACATAGGGTAAGAAAAGAACAGCGGATTGAGGGTCGCAAACACCTCTTCGCAACACGCGCCTCTAGCAATCGTTAGAGCAACTATACTAATAGTGGTGGCGGGTGGAAACATAGGCGCTACTCAAGCAACTGAAGTAGTAAAATGAAATAGAATCACATAGACATGAAAAAAATAACGTTCACTACTAAATTACAGCAACATCTACATATGAAGATTTAGCCACACATATACAACAACAAAGCAAGAACAAGTCAAGAAATCAACCAAATCCGAAGGCTCGTTGAGGAGTCGCAGAAGGAATCGCAGGGTTGTCAGTTCGCATCCAAGATCGGTCCTCAACTATGTCCGGGGTAAAGAAGGTTGTCACTACCCTCCAATGAACCCATCTTCTTCATGTCACGAAACGAAAGAAGGTTGCAAGCTTCCCTTTGCTTATTGGCTATTGCGTCCAAATATGAAGTAGAGCTAAGAGATGATGGAGAAGGCCGGGAGTAAGCACCGGCGAGAGGTAAGCTTCACAATCATGGCCGGAACTTCTCTCCTTAGCGGAAGATTAAGGGCGGAGGTGGAACGACATATTTTTGCCCTAAAACGGCGAAGGTATGGATGAAAATGTTCTCCTTTTAGATGGATGGAAATCTGCGCTTTAAATAGAGACAGGTCAGAAAAAATTGTCACGCATTATTAGGCGCACGCCCGTGCGTTAACCGTGCGTAATTTAATTATAGAACATGATTGTAGAGGAAGAAGAAGCATTGACTTGTGTGTTACCTCGCGCATTGACGCTTCCACCCGTGTGTGAAGGAAAACGCACGGGTAACCACAAAGAGCAGAATTTTCCGAAAAACAGGTGAACCACGCATTTTACTCGCGTACGGGCACTTACGCCGGTGTGTGATCAAATCGCACGATTAACCACAGAGAAA
The DNA here is from genome assembly GCA_039513925.1 of Platanthera zijinensis. Lineage (NCBI taxonomy): Eukaryota > Viridiplantae > Streptophyta > Magnoliopsida > Asparagales > Orchidaceae > Platanthera > Platanthera zijinensis. The sequence goes on from CM077078.1 coordinate 134,009,566, forward strand.
AATAAAAAATGGAAGCTACAGGAAAACCGTTTGTTTCTTTCGCACACGGTTTAGAAGAAACCATGCGTTAACCGTGCATTAAGATCGTCGAGCATATCTTGAAAAAATTTGCCGAGTTCCACTTGACAATCTTCCATCGAGTAAAATGCACGATCTGGAAAAAACGTGCGCTAAGGAAATGCACGACCGTGCGTTTTCCACAAATCATAATTCCTACCTTGGGGAACACGCACCACCTGCACAGCAAAAACAAAAACTGGAACACCAACTCCCAACACTAATACACAACATAAAAACTAATAAATCCTTACGGGGAGAACCCCAGTACTTACCCTCGACTACAGAATGCGTAATTGCACACCATTGCACGAAAGATGCTCACAAAGTGGTCCTTGAACAATCGAAGCAAATATAACCAATTTCGGATAAAAATACAGTGCACTAGCAATCGCTAGAGCAACAATACTAATAGTGGTGGCGAGTGGAAACACAGCGCTACTCGAGCAACTGAAGTAGAAAAATGAAATAGAATCACATAGACATGAAACAAATAAAATTCACTACTAAACTATAGAAACATCTACATATGAAGATTTAGCCACACATATACAACAACAAAGAAAGAACAAGTCAAGAAATCAACCGAATCCAAAGGCTCGTAGAGGAATTGCTGGGTTGTCAGTCTGCATCCAAGATCAGTCCTCAACTATGTCTGGGGTAAAGAAGGTTGTCACTATCCTCCAATGAACCCGTTTTCTTCGTGTCACGAAACGGAAAAAGGTTGCAAGCTTCCCTTTGATTGTTGTCTATGGTGCCCCAACTTGCAGTGGAGCTTAGAGATGAAGGAGAAGGCCGAGAGTAAGCACCGACGAGAGGTAAGCTTCACAATCATGGCCGAAACTTCTATCCTTAGTGGAAGATTAAGGGCGGAGGTGGAACGGCAGAGTTTTTTTCCTAAAACAGCGAAGGTATGGATGAAAATGTTCTTCTTTTAAATGTATGGAAATCTGCGCTTTAAATAGAAATAGGTCAGGAAAATGGTCACACACGGTTAGGCGCGCGACCATGCGTTAACTGTGTATTATTAAATTACATAACAGGATTGCGGAGGAAGAAGAAGCGTTGACCCGTACGTTACCTCGCGCACGGACGCTTCCACCCGTGCGTGAAGAAAATCGCACGGGTAACCACAGAAAGCAGAATTTTCGTACAAGCAGGTGTACCGTGCATTTTAAATGCGCATGGGAACTTCCGCCCATGCGTGAGAAATCGCACGATTAACCACAGAGAAAATAAAATAAGGAAGCTATAGGAAAACTATGTGTTTCCTTCGCGCATGGTTTAGAAGAAACCGTGGGTTAACCGTGTATTCAGATTGTCGAGCACAACTCGACGAAATTCGTCGAGTTCCACTCGACTCACTTCCATCGAGTAAAATGCACGATCTGGAGAAAATGTGCATTAAGGAAACGCATGACCGTGCGTTTTCCACAAATAAGAATTCCTGCCTTGCGGAAAATGCACCACCTGCACATCAAAAACAAAAAGCTGGAGCACCAGCTCCCAGTACCAATACACAGCATAAAAATTAACAAATCCTCACAGTGAGTACCCCAGTACTTACCCCCGACTACAGAATGCGCAATTGCACTCCCTTGGGCCAAAGCGATTCACAAAGTGGTCCTTGACCAATCGAAGCAAATATAACCGATTTCGGGTAAAAATGCAGTTCATGAGTGAGAATACATGCCAAAATGAGTCCGAAAACCCTATATAAATCGGACTCATCACACCTCCGGACTTAAACATTTGCTCGTCCAGAACAAATCATCACTCTGTGGACTAGAAAATTGTTAGCTGGCTTAGTAATTTCCAAATATAGTATTGAGAGAAATCAAATACATCATGGGCATAGAAAATATAATAGACAAACTTTTTAATTTTACTAAAAAATTTATACTTTTTGACAGGCATAAATAAATATTGTATCTACTCAAAATTAAAATTCTGGAGAATCATTCGATCATGCATAGGAAGAAATTAGGCTGGCCACTCAGGTGTGCATTGCCAAAAATTGGGGCTCAGGATCACCTCCAAAAAAATCCATTGATGTTGGGGACCATACGCTTGCCCATTCACACTCTCTCCACGGTACTAGTTTGACTCAAGCGTGAATCCGTAGGACTTTAGGATAATCATGGGGCTTGGGTGTATACATAGGTAAGGATGCACATGGATAAAAAAATGAAGGCTATGCACAACCCAAATAAGCTCATACAAAAATTATCCTTAAACCAACAAAAATTACAGGTGCACCACACCACCAGACTTGAACTTGACTAAAAGTGTGTGTGCAAATCCTACCACTACAACAATAACACAAATGGAATTTTCTTTTTCACTATCTTATTTCATATCAAATAACATTTTTCTCTGTGTTTTCCCTTTTTTACTTTTCTTTTCTTCTTCCAAAATTGTTTTCTTTAAAAACCACATTCAGCAAATATTATCATGAGAACTCCAACTCACAATCTCATAACAACACCATAACAACAACACCAAATGCAAAAAGTAACATACAAATATCTCGAGATAGGGGCGTGATACTGGGAAAGGCTTTTAGGTATTGGTGATCGCGGAGTAGGGCAAAATCAACAGGAGGGATATGCACAACATATGCTAACAAGGATTAATGTTAGGATGGGGTACAAAGCTCAACTTGGACAAAATCATGGCCTACATCACGCTCACGCTTGACTAACCATGCCCTAATGATCAAAGAGTAGCTTGGGGAATGTTCATAGCCACAGAGAAAGATGATCATTCCTACTGACTCGAGCAAAATCAGTGTAGTGACGGCTACACACATCCCTACACTATCGTTCGATTACTCCAAATTCAACATTTTTGAGTAGTACAAAATGTATTTAAATTTGTAGAAAAAGTATAAATCTACGAGCATAAAGAAAAATTAAATTTATACTATTTCTACACAGACCATGAGTACTTGATTAGGAGCACTGCATGAGTTTCACACTACTCTATCCTAAAATACTAAGCCAGCACCACTATTTTAAATTTTACACAAAAGAAATGCATTTGACTCGAGCCGCGCGCTTGGTTAATATCACGCTCATGTGGGTGTAGGTGCACAATGCGATGAGAATACATTAAACAGAAAATCACAATGTGCTTTTGGTATGCAAATGAAAGTGAAGCATGTGCACAGGTAACCGCATATCTCTCCCCCACTAGACTTAATCTAAACAACATAACAAAAGATTTGAAATAAAATTAATGAAATAAAAGTTGGGGGAGAGGTTACCCCATGCTCATAATATGAGAATACCAGAAGACGCGGGAAAACATGAAGCCAAACATGCAAAAATTTTACTCACTCCAGCACGCAAGGGAAAGGCAACCTACAAAAAAGCTCCAGCAAAATCTTGTATATACATGGTTATACCAAATTTAAACTAAGCAATGCTTACAAGTTATTAAACTAAACAAAATCATAACATATCAAATAAAAAAAATGATTCATAGCACATGAAGGAAAAGGGTACTGAAAAATATACATCTAACCACCATAAGGACGAAGCCCCAGCCGAATAATGTCAAGTACATCATCAGTCAAATAAACAAAAATGTAAACATAAAGAAATACATGAAACTCCCATCCGGGGAAGAAGCAAAAGTCACTCGGGCTGATCACAAGTAGGAGGAGGTGGAGTATGGGCACGCAAAGTAGAAGCTAGAGTGGGTAAAACATGTGGCACCTGAAGAAAGTGAATAATGCACGTCATTATGTCGTGTTGCTTGTGCATGAGCTCCTCCATCTACATGTACCACACATAGAAGTCGGGAAAATCCTCCGTGAAACTCCTACAAAGCGGGCATGGTAAAAAGAAGGCGCTGGGGCCAAGGGCATGGGATGGAACGGAGCGACATCGTCGAACCGGCAGGACTCCGATGAGGATCCCATATCAGCAGAAGAATCCCTCCCTGGCAACTCACACTATACTGTTCGAACAACGTAGCCCCAAGTACCGTCAGAAGAAACGCAACGTACCAGCCTGAAGGCGATCATCATGGTCGCCGAAATGAAATCGTCGCGGGAGACGGGAGTCATGGAAGATAAAGCATCAAAAACTCCCAAACTCTTGGCGATTTGCGTAATGAAGTGTGAATCACCGATGGCCTTCAAAGGCACGTAGGTGGCCTGGTGAACAAAGTAATCGGCAAGGACCCGATCGAGGTGGAGAGGAATGATGTGGTACATTCTAAAGAGGTAGATATGGTCCGACCACCCGGCTATGTTCTGGCTCATCGAGCGGGTGTTGATGTTGTGCCCGATCAGGTGCTGAACATAGTGGTGCGCGAGGGAGATGATATGGGAAGATTTTGCAGATCGCACTTTGTAGTGTTGTGACAGCCCAGAGATCTCCTGCCAGAAAGTGTGAGGAGATGCACTAGTTTAGAACTCAAAGGGTTGGGACAGAACATCTAACTCCGTGAGTTTGTCAACCACGTAAATCCCTACATAAACAACAAGCATCCCGCACTAATGGTGTAAGTACAAAGGATCATCCGGAATGTCATAGTAGTGGACTCACCGGTAGCTGCACCGCGCCATTTTATTATACGGAAGGTGGAGAGAAACTCGAGCGTGAGTTCGCGAAACTCGGTATCCATAATGGAGAAGAGGTGACACCATGAACCCACGTCGAGTAAATGTTCCACTTCCTGCTTTAGACCGACGAGCGTGAGTTCCCCGTCTGAAACATAGCGAAAATCCAAAAATAGTTTATGGACCAATCGTTCAAACCTTACAACCATCTCCGACCATCCAAATCGATGTATCCGCTCAGATTATTCAGTTTCCACCGGCATAGCCAGAGCTTCATCCGGCTCCTCATGAGTAGCATGCCGCGTAGAGGAGGAGGAAGCACTACCGGAGCTGCGCAACTTGCTTATCACTTTATTGAGCACCATAGCGAACAAGAGAGAAAGGGGATTGGAGAGAGAGGAGAAATGGGGGAGGATTTTGAGGAGAAGAAGGGAGATCTCTCCAGAGAAAAAGGAGGAGAAGCAGGCGATTGAAGTAGCAACACGAGATAATTAGGGCCAGTGTGCGTGCAAAATGCTCGGCCGAGAGTTTTTAAAAATATAAAATGCACGGTCCTGCGTTTTTGCTACGCACGTTTCTCCCACACCGTGCATTAGGCAAAGATAGCCCGGTTTGCCTAATTTTCTCCAGGAAGTCTCACCTTCCAAAAATAGCTAGAAAAACAAAAGCAAATGGAACAATGAGCCTCCCGAGAGACTAGGCAATCTGCCCGAATTAGGCGTAAGCAAATAAAACCTCATAAGCACGCACTAAAGTTAAAACAAGCTATACAATACGCAATTTTTTTTTCTTAAAACAGTAAAAAATATCTAACTACACCTACCCCTAGATAAGTACTAGAGTTATAGTCCTCCCAACATGACTTATTTGGTCAACAAAAATTCCTAGCTGATGGGCCGAGGAAATTAATGGCTCACAGGTAACTGATCAAATATCCGTTGCGGTAGTGAGTACCGATACAGAGATAAAGAAGTTACCCCTCTACCAGAATAACAATACCCGCCCAACACAAGTAGAGGAAATAAGAAATTAGATTAGGAGGAGAACTGCTCCTCGCTCATCTCATCACCTGCTAAATACTATCTTAGCAAGGCGTCGTCTACCGTAGGTCCGTAGGAGGCGATGGCGAAGGTAGGGACTTCCACTACGAAGGATGCAGAAACCTTCTCGCATCGGCAGATGCACTTTCCATCGGCATGAGCACAAGGCTCATCGTCATCCAAACGCACCCGTGGAGACTCAGCCTACAGGCTCAAATAATGAAGGGGGGGGGGGGGTAAAGTAATAAACGAGAGGAAAAACTAAAACACACAAAATATAGGAGAGTGATCTCGGTATAACTCTTAGAAGGATCGGAGCACATATCATCGTTGGTATCAAATGAGTCGTATCGTGGGGAATCCGAGAACTCGAGGTCTGCGGTGGTAAGAGGGACCGCCTCATCCAATAAGGAGGTGTAAACCTCTACATCAGAAAGGGGATTTTCCTCATCTCACCGGGGAGTGTCATAGCATTCCAAAGATACACATTCTTCGTCAGAGATATTAGAGTCGTCATCTCACTTCGGCGCAACCTCAAGCACCTAATCACCCACAAATACGGCATCATCAGCCGACTCACACAAAAATGGAGTAGCATCACCAGGCAAAAATTACGGAAGGGCAAAACTGCTATTGAAACTAGGCATTGAATGAGATGGCTAAAACGCCAAATCGTCCACTGACACCTCCCTGACGACGGGAACAATCTCATCGTCCCATACAGGAGTTCCCATGATTTCATAATCCTCTTTTTGCTAGCTAACACCAGAGAGATCATCATCACTCAAGGGATGCTCGTAAAAAGGAAGAGAGGGACCCATGATAAATCTGTATGCGGCGAGAGATTCTTCGGTAATCTCAACGGGCAAATAACGAGCAAGATGTGTGATGAGTATAAAAATATACAATTTTGTATATTATTAATCGTAAACATTTAGAAATAAAACCTAAGTTTTTATATATAAAACTAATTATTTTTGTTATATTTCATTTTTTATGTTTTTTTAAGTTTTTCTGAATTTTTGCAATTTTTTCTTAGGTCACGCCCCTAGTCACGCCCGTGACCTAGGGCGTGACAGCCTTTTTTAATTCTTTTTTAGTTTTTGTTTTTACTCAGGAAATTCAGGAAATTGCCGAACACGCCCGTGAAAAAATCGACACACCCATGCCCTATGAAGTTCTATCCAAAATAGCAGCAAGCTGCCGCGCTGTCGCCACGCCCCGTACCGCCTGATGAATCAGCTAGTTGACACGCCCGTGACGTCATCAGTCACGCCCGTGACCTGCTCAAATTCTATCCAAAGTTCCAACCAGCTTGACACCTATCCCAATCAGCTGGCAGTCACGCCCGTGACCCTATCACGCCCTACCCGACACGCCCGTGTCAGGGGGCATATCACTTTAAAAAAATTTCAATAAATAGAGGGTAGGGCTGAGTAGAATTATTCGAACACCAGTAGCTTCCTTAAGAACTGTTAGGACTCCCTAGCTCTCTGACAAGGAACTGGTAGTAGCTTTCAAGTATTCCAATGTTCTGTAAGTTGTAATATTTTAGCTTTCTTTTTAGCTTTTTAGAAAGTTGTAAAAATATTTCGGACTTTATAAAATAGACTCTTTCAATTTCATTTCTGAGTACTTTACTTCTTTATTTTTAGTTTTACTTCCCTTTATTTTTTCATACTATCCCAAATGAAAGGCGAAGCTCTGCTTATGTCCTGGATTAAGATAGTGTGAAACTTCTTTCAAAATTATTTTCAAAAACCTTATTATTTCATACTATCCTTAATAAAGGGTGAGGCGAATGCCTATGACCTGGATTAAGATAGTGTGGAAGCTCTGCAAAATTTTATTTTTTACTACCCTATCCAAATTTAAAGGCGAAGCGAAAGCTTAAGTCCTGGATAAAGATAGATAGGTAGATATTATTATCTGTACTTTATACCGCCCCCTATCCTGAGAAGAGGCAAAGAACCCTTAGCACTTGGTCAAGATGAGCTCTGGGCTGGATATTATTTTCTACTATTTCAACTCTACTTTCTAGTTATCCTAACTAGGGGTTTCTGTTAATTTATCATATACAAGGTGAAGAGACACTATGTTTACGTTAACTCATTGTAAATGCAAGCCTCCCCGGTCGTACTTTCGAGTCAGTGATGCTACCAAAGGGACCCTCTCATTGAGTTAGGTAATAAAGAAATAAAGTTATTCTTTAATAGCTGAATTAATATTCTCTCAAAGTAATTCTGAAATCGAGGACTACCTTCTAAGTCCCTATCTTAATAAAATCATGAATATATATTTTTCATTCTTTTAAATATAAACTCCACTCCGTTCGTTTTATAAAATAATAGTTCGTTCTAAAAAGTAGAATAATTAACACCGATCCCTGGAAAAATATGACCTTGATATTTTCTACAAAATACTATACTCCTATGCGATAGGTACTCTTGCCTTAATCCACAGGATATAAGTATGTAAAAAAGAGATAGACTTATATACATAAAAGATTATATAAAACCAAATTTATCTTCTTTAAAACAAACATTACTTATCAAGCTTTTTGGCGCCGTTGTCGGGGACTCGTTTATATGTGTTATTATTTGAAAATAAAAGAACTCTATTAATTTTATCTTTTCTTTTTCTTGTTATTTAAAAAAAACTTAGTTTTTATAAAAATAAAATAAACATAAAATTTCCTGAATTTAAAACTTTGTTTTTATAAAACCTAATTTTTTATTAACAAGTTTATTAACCACTAACGAATTCTAACAAAAAAAACTTAACTTACTATTTTAACGTATTTTATATAAAGCTTTTCTTCTTAAAAAACTAGTTTTTAATAAAAACTGCTTTTTATTATAAAACCTATTTTATAGAAAACTTGTTTTATATAAAAAACCTGTTTTTAGTTATTTTCCGTTTTAAGTCTTTTCGTGTATTTGTATTTGTGTGTTTAGATATATTTGTTTGTAACTTAGTTTTTTTTACTTAGTTTTTATATATATATATTTTTTTGTATTTATAAAAAGTCTTTTTTTAGTGTATGACCCGCAGAACTCTATCTGATTTAAATCTTGAACTTGATCCTGAAATCGATCGCACCTTTCGCAGGCGCCTCCGATCTCTGAATCAAGCACTCGTATTAAATCTGGAAGAGTCCGTAGGCACCGCACACATATAAGAAATGGCAGCAGAGCAACAACAAATGCTAGAGGGGGTCCCCCAAAGGACCATGTCTTATTATGCACGACCCAATTTAGATGACACCGGGTCTAGTATCGTTCATCCACCAATTGCTAATAATAACTTCGAGATTAAATCGAGTATAATCCAAATGATTCAAAATTCTGTTCAATTTTATGGATTGATCGACGAAGATCCAAACACTCACTTATGCATCTTCTTAGAAATATGTGACATATTTACGATAAATGGCGTCACTAATGATGCCATCCGTCTTCGCTTATTTCTTTTTCGCTGTGAACGAAAGCCAAATAGTGGCTAGGTTCTCTCCCTAGAGGATCTATTACCACTTGGGCTTAAATGACCGAAAAATTCCATACAAAGTATTTTCCACCTGCAAAAACCGCAAGTCTGCGTGCGGATATTTATTCTTTTGTGCAAGGCGAGTCCGAGTCTCTTTATGAGACTTGGGAATGTTTTAAGGAATATCTATGTCGGTGTCCACATCACGCACTGCCAACTTGGCTCCAAGTACAAATATTTTATAATTGTTTGAATATTCAAACAAGACAAGCCATTAATGCTGCCGCTGGGGGCACGCTCAATAACAAAACCCCCGATGCCGCTCAAACCCTCTTTGAGGAAATGACCATGAAAGCGTACCAGTGGAACATGCCAAGGTCACGCCCTAAACAAGCTGGGATTTATGAGCTCGACACTTCTACTACTTTAGCACTCCAAGTAGAAAATTTAACTAAACAATTGGCAGGAATTTCTGCTTCCTCCTCCATAACTACTTGGAATCTGAATAATAATGTAATTGAAGAAATTGATTATTTGGGGAACTCGTACAGACCTTCCTATAATCCTAATATTAACTCAAATAATAATTCTTATAATCAAGGATATAGGAACCATCCTAATTTTTCATGGAGCGACCCAAATAATGCTCAACGCCCTCCGATTGCAAATCTAAGTGGATTTGCACCGCAACCCCCACAACCACAAGCACCACCACCACAACCGCACCAATTTAGTCCAACCTCGATAGAATACATATTCACGAAATATGTCAGTATTAATAAGTCCAATATTCGGAACGTGACTGGATCAATTAAAAACTTAGAAATACAAATTGGACAAATATCAAAAATGCTATCAGAACGCCAACCTGGTAATTTGCCAGGAAATACGGAACCAAATCCACGGGATACTAGCCACTCTAGTCACCCACCAATTTGACAAGCCGTCAAACTACGAAGTGGCAGGGAGCTACCACCACCTGTTAGGGTAGAAAAAGAAGCTAAGGTTAGCCTCCCTACACCACTTCCCGTTACGTCTCTACCTCCTCAACCCCCGCTAATTTATTCCCCACATGTTGTTTTACCTTATCCATCTAAATTAAAAGATGAGCGATAAGATGAACAATATAAATATTTTCTAAAAATGCTAAAACAAATTCAAATCAATATACCTTTCTGCGAGGCAATTACACAGATGCCGAAATATAAAAAATATTTAAAAGCGTTACTTTTAAATAAAAAGAAACTCGAAGATATTTCGAGAGTTTTCCTTAACGTCGAATGTTCAGCCATTTTATTACATAAATTACCCCCAAAATTAAATGATCCGGGACGATTTTCCATCCCGTGTCTCTTCGGTAATCTATTAATAAAAGACTTTTTAGCAGATTTAGGTGCTAGCATAAATTTAATGCCCTACTCGCTCTTTCAGAACTAGGATTAGGTAACCCCAGCCCAACTAAAATGATAATCCAATTAGCAGATCGTTCTTTTAAATATGCAATAGGGATAGTAGAGGATGTTCTGGTCAAAATAGACAAGTTTATCTTCCCGATAGACTTTGTTATACTTGACATAGAGGAAGACGCCGATATTCCCATATTTCTCGGTCGTCCTATTCTCGCAACCTCTCGCGCGATAATAGACATAAGTAACGGTAGACTTCTCTTACGAGTAAGAGATGACGAGGTTATTATCGATATAGATCCCTCTATGAAATATTCTTTAATAAATGACAATTCCTGCTATCTTGCGGAAGCCTCTTTTGAGGAAAATTGTTTTCTCTATTCTGATTTACTTTCAATAACTGTAGAAGAATCGGACTTTGCAAACTTACCCCTTTCATAAAAAATGCCTATCGATGATCCTTTAGAACCGTTTATATCCTTAACTTCTACAACTCTAAAAACTCTAACTTCATATGAAAAACCACCAACCCTCGACCTGAAAACACTTCCAGCATGGTTAAAATACATTTTCCTTGAAGTCGAATCTAAACTCCCTGTTATCATTTCTGCCGAATTAAACGATAAGAAAACGTCTGAATTAATAGAAGTGTTAAAAAACATCGTCATGCATTAGCATGGCAAATTTTTGATATCCAAGGACTCAACCCATCTTTTTGTACGCATAAAATATTTTTGGAAGATAACCCTCGTAAATCTATCCAGCCCCAATGACGTTTAAATACTAATATGAAGGATGTCGTAAAAGCTGAAGTAATGAAATTATTATATGCAGGAATTATATATCTAATCTCAGATAGCACATGGGTTAGTACCGTACAAGTCGTCCCTAAGAAGGGCGGTATAACGGTAGTGCTAAACGCTAATAATGAACTAATTCCAACACGTATTATTACGGGTTGGAGGATGTGCATCGACTATCGAAAATTTAATGATGCCACCCGTAAAGATCACTTTCAACTACCTTTTATAGATCAAATATTAAAGCAACTCTCGGGTCACTCATATTATTGTTTTCTCGATGGTTATTCAGGGTATTTACAAATTCCTATAGCCCCAGAAGATCAAGATAAAACTACATTCACTTGCCCCTTTGGTACTTTCTCCTATAGGGGAATGCCATTTGGACTTTGTAATGTGCCAGCTACATTTCAAAGATGTATGCAAGCTATTTTTGGAAAGTTAGTAGAGGACGTTATGGAAGTATTTATGGATGATTTCTCCGTATTTGGACACTCATTCCATACGTGTTTAGATAACCTCGCTCGTGTTCTTCAATGTTGTGAAGACACGAATTTAGTGTTGAACTGGGAGAAATGCCACTTTATGGTTCGCGAAGGTTTAGTTCTTGGTCATAAACTTTCTTCCCAGGGAATCGAGGTCGTTAAGGCCAAAATAGAAATAATTGAAAAACTTCCTCCTCCAGCAAATGTAAAATCTATTCGAAGTTTCTTAGGCCATACAGGTTTCTATAGATGGTTCATTCAAAAAATTTCGAAAATAACGAAACCGTTAACTACTTTATTAGAAAAAGAAGCCCCATTTATATTCGATAGTGAATGCTTATTAGCATTCAATATTATTAAAGACAAACTTTTCAACTCCCCTATTTTAGCAGCCCCAGACTGGTCCTTTCCTTTATAGATCATGTGTGATGCGAGTGATTATGTGGTAGGAGCTGTATTAGGATAACAAGTAGACAAATATTTTCATCCTTTCTATTATGCAAGTAAAACTCTCACATCCACACAAACCAATTACACGACCACGGAAAAGGAACTACTGGCGATTGTATTTGCATTTGATAAGTTTAAATCTTATATCACGCTATCGAAAGTTATAGTTTTTACGGATCATTCTGCTTTAAAATATTTACTATCTAAGGCAGACGCAAAACCCAGTTTATTATGTTGGATTCTCTTATTACAAGAATTTGATTTAGAGATCCGAGATAAGAAAGGCGCAGAGAATTTGGTAGCCGATCATCTTTCTCGACTAGAGAATTCTGCAACAGATACACTCGTGGAAGCCGACATCGAAGATAAATTCCCTGAAGGAAGTCTCCTCGCTCTTGAAAAGGTAATAAACTCTTCTACTCCTTGGTTCGTAGACTTGGCAAACTATTTAGTAGCCCGAGTCCTTCCAAAAGCTTTTTCAATTCAAGAAAAGAGAAAATTATTTTCTGACTTGAAAAACTACTTTTGGGAAGACCCGTATTTATTCCGAGTCTGTGTTGACCAAGTAATTAGAAGATGTAATTTAAATGAGGAAGGACTAAAAGTACTACGGCACTGCAACGAAGGACAAACCGGTGGACATTATCAATCCAACCGGACTGCACATAAAGCCCTTGAAGCAGGATTCTTTTGGCCTACTTTATTCAAGGACGCTCAAAAATTGGTAAGCGTTTACAACCGCTGCCAATGGTCAAGTAACATTTCCCGTCGGGACGAAATGCCCCAAAACTTTTACTTAGAATGTGAAATTTTTGATCTGTGGGGCATATATTTTGTAGGCCCTTTACCTCCTTCTTTTAAAAATCGTTATATGTTAGTAGCGGTCGATTACATTTCACAGTGAGCTGAAGCGCAAACTTTTCCCACCGCTAACTCGAGAGTCAACGTTAAATTTCAGAAAACCTTATTTTCACGTTTTGGTATGCCTAGGGCTATAGTTAGCGATCGAGGTACTCATTTCTGTAAAACCCAGATGGCTAAAGTGTTAGCCAAATATGGAGTTACTCATAAACTCGCTACCTCTTATCACCCCCAAACAAGCGGCTAAGTGGAGGTAGTCAATAGAGAACTAAAGCGCATATTAGAAAAGACTGTAGATACTAATCGAAAAGATTGGTCCCTCAAATTAGATGATGCACTTTGCACCTACCATACAACATTCAAAACTGCAATCGGTTGTACACCTTATCATTTTGTATATGGAAAGGCATGTCACCTACCTGTAGAATTAGAACATCGCGCATACTGGGCGCTAAAATTTCTTAACTTAGATACAAACTTAGCTGCCGAACAATGAAAATTTCAACTCAATGAACTTGAGGAATGACGTGCAAACGTCAATGAAAATAATAAATTTTATAAAGAGCGATCTAAGTTTTATCATGATACGAAAATTAAATTTTAAAAATCTTTTTCACCAGGTGATCTTGTTCTACTATATAACTCATGCCTTAAATTATTTCCAGGAAAATTAGAATCCCGATGGACCGGACACTTTACTGTTAAAACAATTTGGCCATATGGGACCGTTCTTATTTCGAACCCTGAACTCGGAACTTTCAAAGTAAACGGACACCGTTTAAAACTATATTTTACTTGGGACCCTTTTCAAAAAGAACCTGAAACTCTAACACTACTCCATAACCTCGAATTATAAATTCACTTGTATATTTCCATCTTTAATGCTTTTGTATAGTCTGTACATATCTTTCCCTTCATACTTATGCCTAACATAAGTATGGGGGTGCTTTTACCTACATCTGTTTTTATCACTTATTTGTTTTCAATAAAAGTATTATTTATTTTAATACTCATCCCAAAACAAATAAAAATTTTCAAAACCATACTATGTATATATATTCCAAAACTCTGAGTTGATCAAAATTGCAAATTATTCAATTTTCAATTTTACTACTCCTTCTCATAACTAGATAGATATAAATATCCGGAATAAACTTGTAAACCCTACCTTGTAAAATTTCATTACAATCAGAGTTAGTTTTTTATCAAGCCTGCTTTAACATATTAAAAATACATATATATATACAATAGAAGCAAAACATATTATGTTCACTAAACAATTTTAGACTGTAATTATCATTACTTCAATCTTGTTAAAATATAGAAAATATCAAGCTATTACCATTTCTCTCAAAATCTTTTATCAAAATTATTTTTACAACCCCCTACCTACTATTTCGCTTGGCATGTTTCTTTACGGACGCATGCATCTAGGAGTATGTGCTCCTAGAAAATAAAAGATCGTATATCCATGGGAATAAAAACATTCCGTAAACATAGGCATCCAATAAATGTTAAAAGACCATAAGAAATAGAGTATGTGCTCCTAAACATATGCATTGGATTAATTCAAGTTCAATTCTGCAAAGTTTTTTTTTCTATTTTTGAAAATATTTTCCTAAAATAGTTATAATAATGCATGAATATGAAAAAAAAGGTGAGAGGATAAAATTCATCACCTCCTATATTCAAAGCCTCTGTATGGGCAAAACCACCAAGTTGATATCCCCTAAAACCACTTCAAAATTAAATTAATTTTTCTTAAAATTTTGAGAGAGCATAATTAATAGGTTGTAATTTTTCAACATATCTCATGCAAGATATAGTAGTCATAAAGCCAATCTATCTTTGTTATATCTAATTTTAATATATGCTAACTATTTGTTTTCAAAAACTTTTTATGGCTATAAATTCTAACTCTGGTATCAATGATATATATATACGATTTCATTTATCTCTTTATTCACCGGATTTTTATACCTATTTTATCTTGAAGAATTAAATTAATAGTAAATAGAAAATTTCATAAACATGTAAATATACTCAACTCTATATTTGCTCATGAATAGCAAAATCTAAGTATGGGGGTATTTGATGAGTATAAAAATATACAATTTTGTATATTATTAATCGTAAACATTTAGAAATAAATCCTAAGTTTTTATATATAAAACAAATTATTTTTGTTATATTTCATTTTTTATGTTTTTCTAAGTTTTTCTGAATTATTGCAATTTTTTCTTAGGTCACGCCCGTGACCTAGGGCGTGACAGCCTTTTTTAATTCTTTTTTAGTTTCTATTTTTACTCAGGAAATTCGGGAAATTTCCGAACACGCCCGTGACAAAATCGACACACCCGTGCCCTATGAAGTTCTATCCAAAATGGCAGCAAGCTGCCGCGCTGTCGCCACGCCCCATACCGCATGATGAATCAGCTGACTGATATGCCCGTGACATCATCAGTCATGCCCGTGACCTGCACAAATTCTATCCAAAGTTCCAACTAGCTTGACACCTGTCCTAACCAGCTGGCAGTCACGCCCATGACCCTATCACACCCTACCTGACACGCCCGTATCAGGGGGTGTGTCACTTGAAAAAAATTTCTATAAATAGGAGGGCAGGGTTGAGTAGAATTATTCGAACACCAGCAGCTTCCTTAAGAACTGTTAGGACTCCCCAGCTCTCGTACAAGGAACTTGTAGTATGTTGGAACCCTAGGTTTTGATTTGAGTTCAGTCCTCTCTATCTGTCTCTTGACCCATGATTTATCTATGGTCAAAGGTTACTTGATAGGTTAGATTCTCTAGTTGTGTAGAATTGCTTTTCCAGATGAATATTTGGTTAAGTAGTTTTTCGTTCGACCATAGTCGAACGTCGCTCGACTATCGTCTATCGGCTGATTGACTATCGTCTATCAGTTGGTCGACGTTCTGTCTGCGTTGATAGCACGACTATCTGTTGATAGATCGACTATCTGTTTGTCTTGGTAGTTCGATTATCTGTTGATAGGTCGACTATCTGTCGTCTTTGATAGTTCAACTATCTGTCCTGATAGTTCAACTATCTGATCGCTCGACTATCTGTTGATAGGTCGACTATCTGTCCGCTTTGATATTTCGACTATCTGTTGATAGGTCGACTATCTGTTTCGCTTTGATAGTTCGACTATCTGTTGATAGGTTGAATATCTGTGTTGCTTTGATAGTTCGACTATCTGCTTGGATAGTTCAACTATCTGATAGTTCGACTATCTGTTGATAGGTCGACTATCTGTTTTGTTTTGATAGGTCGACTATCTATTGATAGTTCGACTATCTGTTTTTTGTGATAGGTCAACTATCTGCTTGATAGGTCGACTATCTGTTTTTGTTTGGTAGTTCGACTATCAGTCCTGATAGATCGACTATCTGATAGCTCGACTATCTGTTCTGATAGGTCGACTATCTGCTGAGGTAGTTCGACTATCTTCTTTGATAGTCCGACTATCTGGATCGTTCGACTATCTGTCTGATAGGTCGACGATCTCCGTGCGCCGTTCGACGATCTCCGAGGGTCGTTCGACGTTTTGCTGTATGCTCTTATTTAGTTTTGTCATCTTCTATGATGTGACTAATTTCATATTTATTTTGTAATATTTTATAAAAGATTAATCTGAATAATTTGTGACATTATTTCCATGCAATATCAGTTCTATTCTATATGCATGAGCTAATCTTTTCTGATAAAGTTGTTTGTCTTATAGCTGAGATATGATTTCTGTCAGGCTGTCCTTTATAGCCGTTAGACTCAAAAAGTCTTCCTTGGCTGTAAAGAGTCGTTTCTGATGCGACTTTCTCTTATATTATTTCATCAGAAGTATTTGCAGCTTCTTAGAAAGCTTTATCCTTTTATAGGATATCTGCCTGCAGTATTTTTGTTTTGCTTTATGCTTTTTGCAGCCCAGCTTGCAGAGTTCGGAAAAAGACAAGATTCAAACTCAATTAGAGTCGTTGCTGCTGCTGATATATAAAGACTTCTTTGAAGAAGAAATCAACTAGTCCACATAAAAAAGAGATCAACTAGTTCTCAGATTATATTCATTCAACAAGCTTACAGCAAGAACAAGTTTAACTGCTCTCAGCAATCTTCACTTAACTGAGAAGTGTTAGCTCTTCTGCTCTTCTTCAACCTGAGTTCTCCTGTTCCAGGAAGTTCTGACTCAGAGATCTTTTGAAGAAGAAGAAGATAGCTGCTAGAAGATTTTCATTTCTTATTTTATATCTTCTTGTAGTTCTTCCTTCAGTATTTACTGAAGTGTTTCTGCACTGAAGCAAGACTTCACCTGGACGTTCTTTGAGCCAGGGGGAGCCTTGATTCTTTTAGAGCTTTCTAGCTCAGTGCAAGTTATTATGATTCTCTAATCTATTGTAAAATAGAGAAGACACCTTAACCTCCTTTCCCCCTCCTATACAGGGTTATTACTCCCTTCAAAAGTATCCCTTGGTGGCAGGGCACCTGATCAAAAAACTGTGTTGGTTTTTAGACACCTGATCAAAAGTCTAAAGGGTCTCTTGATCTACCTGAAGCAGATCTTGTTGGTGGCAGGGCACCTGATCAAAAACCTGAGTGGATTCCTACCTTGTTGGTAGAAGATTGGACGTACCCAAGTTGTTTGGTGAACCACTTAAATTCCTTGTGTCGTCTGGATTGCTTTATTTAATTACTTGCATTGTGGCTGTGATTAGATCTTAACTAGGTTTGCTAGTTGCTGGATAGGATCCAAAGCTAAACTGTAATTACAGTTAGCTTTAGTTTGTGCACAACACTTGTGTTAGGTTCTAAGGTTTAATCTTAAATATCAATAACTTTCATTCCGCATTTAACTCCAAGGGAGTTGAGTAGAAAGTCAACTTTGCTAGTGCAATTTTTGATTACTCTATTCACCCCCCCCCCCCCTCTAGAGTAGTATCTATCCCTTCTCTTTCAATTGGTATCAGAGGGAGGTTGACTGACTGAATAGGCTAACACCTAAGTCACAAGATCCTGATAGATACCAAAGTTTATAGATATTCACTTTCACTATCATGGACCAGTCCAAGGATTATTCTAGCACCAGACCTCCAGCATGCAACTTGGATAAGTTTGGCATCTGGAAGGCAAGGATCAAATTATATATGAATTCTATTGATGAAAGTATTTTTGCTTCTATTTTGACTGGACCACCAAGAGCACCTGCTACTGTTACTGCCTCATCATCATCTGATATGAGTGCAGTGCCTCCTCCAGACTACAATGATGAGTACAAAAAGGCAAAGATAGCAAATGCCAAGGCAATGAACATTCTGGCTCAGACAATGTCTGATGAATCATTCCAGAAGGTTGCTGACTGCTCTTCAGCAAAAGCTATGTGGGATACACTGAACCAGATTATAGGTGGTTCAGCTGATGAATGGAAGGACAGGAGGTCCAACCTTATCTCACGATATGAGAATTTCAAGAAAATTGATGCTGAATCAGTTGAAGCCATGTACACAAGGCTCAGCTCAATTATCAATGAGCTGAGGACCCTTGACAAGGATATTTCATTGACAAAGGTCAATGATAAGATTCTTATGTGCTTCCCTAGCACATGGGATCTGAGGATCTGGCCTATCAAGGAAGCCAGAAGCACAACAGAAATCTCAACATAAGCCCTTCTCGGCAAGCTCAAGTCTTTTGAGCAAGTGCTGAAGTCCATGGAAGCTGAAGCTGAAGCAAAGACCCCAACTCCTACAAGAAAAGAGCAAACCCTTGCTCTTAAAGCTGCTGACACTTCTGAAGGAAGCCAGTCAAATGAGGAACTAATGGCATTATTTGCCAAAAGGTTTCTCAAGATGGGAAGGAAGGAATTCAGAAAGAAGTCTTCAAAATATGAAGAAAAGCCAAGGTATGATCGCACCCCTTCTAAAGAAATTATCTGTTATGGTTGCAGGAATCCTGGACATATCCTTCCAGATTGTCCAGAGGAAAAGAATAAAGAAAAGAGGAAAGATAAGGAGCAGCACAGGAAGCAATCCAAGCCATCCTCCAACAAGAACAAAAAGAAGGAGAGAGGCTTTGTTGCTGAAACCTGGAGCGATTCTGATGAGGAATCCTCTTCCTCAAGCTCCAGTGAGGATGAAGAAGAAAAGAAGGCAAAGGAAGTTTGCCTGATGGCAATTGATGCCTGCAGCAATCACTCAGCTGCAAAGATTTCAGATTCAGATGAAGAAATGCCAACAGAAGATGAGGTACTATCTTCTTATGACTTTACTTCTGCAGAATTTAGATTAGAATTTAAATCTTTATGTTTAGATTTAATTAGTTCTGAAAAGGAGATTAAAGAACTTAGACATAGGCTAGCTGAATCAGAAATCATATCTATTGAAAACATTAAGTTAAAGGAAGATCTCACTAATTCTAGTGAAGAAATTAAATTTCTTAAGAATGAATTAGCTAAATCCAAAAGGTTAGAAGAGTCTCTAAATGGTAGAAGCCTTAAGTTGCTTGAAATAACCTGCATGTCTAACACTAGGACATGCAATAACAAATTAAGCTTAGGAGCATCTTCTAGTGAACCCCCAATCATTCTTAAAAACCAACTTTCAACTCCAGTGAACTTTATCTCAGCTGATGGGATAAAGAACACTGAGCAAGTCAATCAAGTAAATAGAGCTTTAAATAAAGCTAAAAGAGAGAAAAAAAATAGAAATTTAAAGAATTACAAAAAACGTCGAACGCTGCTCGACGATCTCAGGCTCAGTGGTCAAACGGAGATCGACAATCTGAGCAGCCATCGTCGAACGCTGGTCGACGTTTCCAATATGAATTTCAAAATTACACCCAGAACCTTAGAAACCCGAATATGAATAGAAACCCTAGGTTCATTGACCCATCATCTACATGGAGAATCCCACCTAGGAGATCTTACCCATTAGGTTATCACCCTCAGCCTGCTTATTCTTTTATTTCAAGTTTTTCTTATGTGAAAAACAAGGGACCCAAGGTTACCTCGGTCCACAATGTTTAAATTGTTTTATTTACAGGTGAAGACCTATCCTATCACTCAAAATAAGTGGTATTTGGATAGTGGTTGCTCCAAGCATATGACAGAAATAAAGAACATCTGTCAAAGTTCAAGGCAAAGCTTGGCCCAAAGGTAATCTTTGGAGATTCAAGCTGTGGTCAAACTGAAGGCTATGGCAGGATGACAATTGGAGCTGTTACATTCAAGAGAGTTGCTTATGTGACTGGACTGAAGCACAATCTAATTTCAGTAAGTCAATTATGTGATGCTGGATACTAGGTATCATTCTCTAACTCCCTTTGTAATATTACTTTAAATAATAGTGTTGTATTGGTAGGCATTAGACAAGGTAACATTTATTGAGTAGATTTTAATTCAACTGATTCTGAAATCTGCCTGTTTAATGAAGTAACTAATAATAACACCTTATGGCATAAAAGGCTTAGCCATGTTAATCTCAAGAATATATCTAGGTTATCTAAACACAACCTTGTTAGAGGTTTACCTTCTTGCCCCTACAAGAAGGAGAGCCTATGCAAGGCTTGTCAACTAGGCAAGAAAACCAAGAACTCTTTTAAATCAGTAAATAAAAATGATTCTCCTAGAATCCTGTATTTATTACATTTGGACCTATTTGGCCCAATAAATGTACAGAGTTTAGGAGTTAAGTATTACACCCTAGTCATTATAGATGACTTCTCTAGATTCACTTGGGTGTTCTTTTTGAGAACTAAGGCTGATAACTTCAAAGCCCTTACAGGCTTTCTATTATGTGTGCAGACTGAGTACTCTACTCATGTGGCCTTGATCAGAAGTTATCATGGTACGGAGATTGACTCTCTTCTCATGCAAGAATTCTGTGAGAGAGAAGGTATCAAACATAGCTTCTCAGCTCCTAGAACTCCCCAACAAAATGGGGTGGTTGAAAGGAAGAATAGAACACTAATTGAAGCTGCTGGCACATTGATGGCAGATGCTAATATGCCTCTTTCCTATTGGGCAGAAGTTGTTAGTACAGCCAACTATATCTTGAATAGAAGTCTGATACATAAGCTTAAGTGTAAAACTCCTTATGAGTTACTTAAAGGAAAGAAACCTAAAATAAAATATTTTAGAGTTTTTGGCTGTGTAGTTTATATTCATAATAACAATAAAGAATACCTTAGAAAATTTGAAGCAAAGGCTTCAATGGTAATTTTTCTTGGATATTCCCAAGTAAGCAAACCTTATAGGGTATTTAATAAATCATCTTCTAAAATTGAAGAGTCTGTTCATGTGTCCTTTGATGAATCCCAAATGTTTTACAAGGAGAAGGAAACTTCCCCTTCCTCAAGTTCATTACAGGTACAAGATTCTTCCAAAGATGTCACTCAAAATATCCTCCATCTTTCAACTCTTCATATCACTGAATCAGACAGTAATGAAGACATTGCTGAAGCTGTTGTTGTTCCACCAACAGTAGATCAAATTCCTCCTGACGAATTAATCCCAACTATTGCTGAAGATCACATCCCACCTGCTGATGTTGTCACACTTAGAGATCACCCCACATCTCAAGTGATAGGAGACATATCAGCTAGTGTTCAAACAAGACATCAGTTAAGACAGGATGTGATGCATGCTTGTTTCCTTTCACAGATTGAGCCCCTCACAATTAAAGATGCAGAGCTAGATCCCCATTGAATCATTGCTATGCAAGAGAAACTCAATCAGTTTGAGAGATGTAAAGTTTGGACTTTGGTTCCAAGACCTAAAGGCCAACTAATCATAGGCACCAAGTGGGTGTATAGAAACAAGTTGGATGCAAATGGCATCATTGTAAGGAATAAAGCTAGGCTTGTAGCTCAGGGCTACTGTTGCGCGCTAGGGTTCAAAGAAAATAAACGCAACCGAACTAGCAACCCGATGAGGCAAGTATACCTATTGAATTGTAGCAAGGGGACACAAGTATCGTATTGAAATCCGGGAACTGTTGGCTAAGCTTACTCACACGAACGCTATTATCTTATCGACGGAAAAACTTGGGTTTTAGAAAATCTAAGCGCAATGGAGAAATTAAAGCAAACTAGAAAGAGAACTACCGCAATTAAGTTACGCTATTAAGAAAAGAACTATGCTAAAAAGGAAACTACTGCAGTTAATTAAAGAGCACAAGATAGGAGATTACTACTAAAGGAAGAAAGTATGAAATGGAAATGCACCCGATCGAGATTCACCTCGGCTAAAGACGATTAAGAAAATGCGATAAAAATCTAAACTTAATAGGATAAGGGTCCTTGACCGTGGAGGTTCCTAAAGCTTGAACACGCTTCTCTCGAAGTCGTGCCCAACTGAGTTTAGGAAGGTCCGACCGACTCTCGTCTAAATCGGAGGCCTAAAACTCGCTTTACGCGGTGAACCCCACTATTGGATTTTACTCCAATCCGGGAGATTTGGACGTCTGCCTCTCTCGAGGGGTGCGTACAACTCCCTTTACTCTTGAATGCTCACTTCATTCTTTCGGCCTCTCGGCTAGCCCAGAATGAAAGCAAAGGCGGGGAGTATATATCGAAAATATACCCCCAACCCGTGATTAATCAAGAGTAATTCAAGGCCCTAACCTAAAAAGAAAAGATTGATTAAAACATCATAACATAATCGCTCTAACCTCGGATCATCAAGATCGAGTACAAGGAGGATTAGTTAATCATAATGGAGTGGAGGGGGGGAGATGAGTAGAAAAACATAAGAAGAACACAAGCTAAGGGAAGAACAATTTTATTAATGAAAAAGGGCAAGTTACACTAATGAAAATAAAATTACAAGTGCATGAAAATTAAACCCTATTCTAGCCCTACATTAAGCACTAAGCAAGAAGAAAATTACATTAAAAGCTAGCACAAACTAAGATTAAACTAGGGTTAACCAAAAAGTACAAAGAGAGGGGGAGAGAGAGAGAGAGAAAGCATGAAAAAGGATCAAGAAACAAAGGGGCAGCACCTCCCCCACTCCACCAAAGCTTGCTGAAATGGGGAGGAGGGGGGCTCAATTTATAGAAAATTTCTCGGGTTGGTCACGCCCTCTGACACGCCCTAGGGGGGGCGTGTCAGGGGGCGTGACAGGTACGGATTTGACCTCGGGCTCTAGATTCTGGCGGGAGGGATGATTGCTTCGGTACGTCGGTGGTCACGCCCTAGGTCACGCCCGTGACAGGGGGGCGTGACAGGCATGTCATGTCCAAATCATTGGTCGGAAATCCGTCAGTCGCCGAAAAAGGAAGGTGTCACGCCCATGTCACGGGCGTGACATGGGGCGTGACAGTACTATTTGCGTGCTGAGGCGGAAGGGCATTTAATGCGGCGGCAGCTTTGCGGCAGAGGGCGACACGCCCCTGGTCACGCCTTGTGACACGCCCAGGGAGGGCGTGACAGGGGGGCGTGACAGCGGTTTTGACCGTTTTCTGTCCCCTCCAATAGGTGTCCTCGGGATCGGTTGACACGCCCTAGGTCACGCCCAGGGAGGGCGTGACAGGGGGGCGTGACAGGCCATTTTGGCAATTTTTCTGAAAACCTGCAAAAAGACAGAAAAAAGTTAGTGGCAATAAAATTTACATAAAAAGGATAAAAATAAACTAATAATAGACATAATTTGTACAATATAAAATATAAAATACGATAATAGTTTAGGCTACAAAATGTATTATCAAATTCCCCCAAGCTTAAGCTTTGCTTGTCCCCAAGCAAAAATATAAAAACTAGATATTTATAAAAATGACTAATCAAAAAGTTCTAATTATGCCTACACAAGTACTATGTGAAATTCTTAGTAGGGAAAAGGTGAAATGTAAGTCTAAAACAATTATTTAGGTATGGTAAAACTTTTAAAAACTTTACTTAATAAAAACAAATCATCCAAAATTTTAGCGAGATTTTTTTTAATGGACTTAAGTAAAGCAACGAAAATGAAAAACACGCATTGAGTTGTTACTAGATCCAAGCAACGCATTATAATTATATCAATTTAATTATCAAAAATCTAGGTTTAAATCTAAAACTAGAACTGATTTAGTGTTTTTCTTTTCTTAGGTGTTAAATAAAAAATCAAAAAGCGTGAATCAAAAGGACTTAAATAGGACAGAAACGTTTGGTTTAGGAAAATAATTAGGAGTGGAATTCAAAGATAAACGTGAAGGTTTTAAAGTCACACTAAACCAAAGCAAAGAGTTTCAAAAATTTTCATAAAAATATATACACATTTTTTTTTTCTTTTTCATTTTTTTCTTTTCCATTTTTTTTTTTTTCAAAACAAATGCCATAAATATTTTTATTTTCCTTTTTGAGTTGGCCAAACAAAAATAAACATCACTTTTGAACATACTTCTTTTTTTTTTTTCGAAAACCTTTCTCCATAAAAATCACAAAAATACCCTATCAAAATCGTCAAAATAATTTATGAAACTCAAAAAGGCTAGTGTGATTCGATAGGTTGGAAATTTTGGCTTTGGTGAAACTGAAATGAAGGGAGGAGCTATCAAATGGAATCGGAAAAAGGCTCAAAAACGGTTAACTAGTGGTAAAAGTTTTTAGGTTGGCAAGAAAGCTCAAACGAAAACAAAAATGGCCTAAATCATTTTCACGCTTTTGAATTTATTTAAAACAAAGGTTTGAAAAATTTTCAAAAAGCGAGTCCTAGATAATAAAAGAAGATTGATGAAATTAACTTGAAAATAGAAATAATAGGTGACTTGGATCGTTCACATCTACTACGTTATTCAAAAGTTGACTTTACAAAAATTATTCAAAAACGAAAAAGAAAATAGTGGATGATGAATTTTTAAGAAAGTAAAGGAAATAAACAACAAAAAACCATAATAGAAATGCGAGTTTTAGAAAAATATTTCACCTTAACATGCTACCGTGAATTAGAAACACAGCATGGCTAACATTTTACTTGTGAAACATAATTAAAAAGGACGATTAGAAATATTCTAATTAACTAAGTTGTTTATAGGAGATTTTGAGTAAAATAAAACTAAAAACTAGGGGTACTATTGAAATACCAAAATGTCTAAACTATTCAAAAACACATATATATTTTTTTTAAATTTAATTTTGTGGAATATTCTCTTTTTTTTAGGATTTTGGAATTTTAAGATATTCATTTTTTTTTTTTGGAAATATTTACAGTATATACAAAAAGAAGATTATTTACACTACGCAAAAATGAAGGAGGAAATCCTCCCCCAAGCTTAAAACAGACATTGTCCTCAATGGCTAAAGAAGGGGATTGGAGAAGGAGAGAAAAATAAAGTACAGAATTGAAAGACAGAATTGAAATACAGGTACTTCCCCAGATTTATTTGCTGCGAAAACTGAGTGATGCCGCTCCCCGAATGTCTTCTTTGGACTTTGTGATGGATTCAGCAATGTTGGAGCAGGCGATCGCAGAAGCTTCAGCTTGTCGGAGCCGTCCGAGGCAAAAATTGTAAAATAAAGAAAATAGAAAAAGATAACTTGGGTTGCCTCCCAAGAGCGCCCTTTGGTTAAAGCGTCGTTGAGCTCGACGCATCAAAAAAATAATATTGTCCAAAAATATTGTTGTCCCGAAATAAAATTGTTTTTAGCAAAAAAAAAAGTTCAAGATTAAAGTTCGTGAAGCAGAAACTTAATAGTGTTTGGACTGACATCATCATCACCAGAGAAATACAGTTTAAGACGCTGACCATTCACTTTGAAATTACCCTTATCAGGGTGAGAAATTAAAACAGTTCCATAAGAAAATACTTCTAAAACAGAAAACGGGCCAGACCAGCGAGATTTTAATTTGCCCGGAAATAAACGTAAATGAGAATTATATAACAGGACTTGGTCGCCCGGCTTAAAGTTTTTAGGGTGCCTTAAGTGTTTATCATGTAAACGCTTCGTCCGCTCTTTATAAAGTTTATTATTTTCATAAGCATAAGAGCGCCACTCGTCGAGTTCATTTAGTTGAAATTTTCGAAGGTCACCGACTGAGTGGGGATCGAAGTTTAAAAATTTTAAGGCCCAAAAGGCGCGGTGTTCTAACTCCACGGGCAGATGGCACGATTTTCCATAGACCAGCCGATACGGCGCACATCCGAGGGCGGTTTTGTACGCTGTTCGGTAGGCCCATAAGGCATCGTCAAGTTTGGCTGACCAGTCTTTTCTAGAAGTTGAAACAGTCTTTTCTAATATTCTTTTTATTTCTCTATTAACTACTTCGACTTGACCGTTAGTTTGGGGGTGGTAGGCAGTGGACAGTTTATGCGTAACGCCGTATTTAGTATGGATTTTGGAAAATTGCGCGTTACAGAAATGGGAACCCCTATCGCTAACGATTGCGCGAGGCGTACCGAATCTAGAAAATAATTTTTTAAAAAACGTGACTACAACTCGGGAGTCGTTCGTAGGAAGAGCTTGGGCCTCAGCCCATCGTGAAACATAATCAACAGCGACTAAAATATATTTGTTTCTGAAGCTAGAAGGAAGGGGGCCAACAAAATCAATTCCCCAGAGGTCGAAAATTTCGCACTCTAAGAAATAATTTTGCGGCATTTCATTTTTATTAGAAATATTGCCCGACCGTTGGCAACTATCACACCTGCTCACAAAGGCTTGCGCGTCTTTAAACAGGCTAGGCCAGTAAAAACCCGCGCAAAGCACCTTATGAGCGGTGCGAGCAGCTTGATAGTGCCCACCTGTCGGACCTTCATGCAAATGTTTTAAAATATCAATTCCTTCATCAAAAGAAACACATCTCCTTATCACTTGATCTGCACAAATTTTGAAAAGATGCGGGTCTTCCCAAAAGTAGTTCTTCAGCTCAGAAAAGAATTTCTTCTTCTGCTGAGAGGAAAACTGTTTTGGGAGCACCCGGGCCACTAGATAGTTGGCGATGTGCGCGAACCAAGGAGAAGTAGATGTATTAACCACAAGCAGCTTCTCATCAGGAAAATAATCATTAAAAGATTTTTCATTTAATTTTTCTATAAAGGGGCTATCTAATCTTGATAAATGGTCGGCGGCCAAGTTCTCGGCTCCTCGCTTATCACGGATCTCTAAGTCAAACTCCTAGAGGAGTAAGACCCAGCGAATCAAGCGAGGCTTGGCATCCGTTTTGGCAAGAAGGTACTTGAGGGCTGAGTGGTCCGTAAAAACAATGATTTTTGAAAGTGTAATGTAAGGGCGAAATTTATCAAACGCAAATACTACAGCTAAGAGCTCCTTCTCGGTTGTGGTGTAATTTTCTTGTGTAGATGTGAGGGTTTTACTAGCGTAATAGATGGGGTGGAAGTTCTTAGATATGCGTTGACCTAATACGGCTCCCACCGCAAAACTACTCGCATCGCACATAATCTCGAAAGGAAGGTCCCACACCGGAGCTATCATAATTGGCGCGTTAATTAACTTTTCTTTAATTAATTCAAAGGCAGAAATACAAGAGTCATCAAAAATGAATGGAGCGTCTTTTTCTAAGAGATGGGTGAGGGGCTTAGTGATCTTGGAGAAGTCCTTTATAAAACGACGATAAAAACCAGCGTGGCCTAGGAAACTTCTTATAGCTTTTATGTTTGTAGGCGGTGGCAACTTCTCAATAACTTCTATCTTGGCAACGTCTACCTCAATACCTTTAGCAGAAATTTTATGACCCAAAACTAACCCTTCCCTCACCATAAAATGGCATTTTTCCCGATTTAGGGCAAGGTTAGTTTCTTCGCATCGTTCTAAGACTTTTTCGAGGTTTTCTAAACATCTATCGAAGGAGTCGCCGAACACGGAGAAATCGTCCATGAATACCTCCATAATGCTTTCTACGTACTTGTCAAATATTGCGAGCATACATCGTTGGAATGTAGCCGGCGCATTGCATAATCCAAATGGCATTCTTCGGTACGCGAAGGTGCCGAAGGGACAAGTAAACGTAGTTTTCTCTTGGTCCTCGGGAGAGATGGGTATTTGAAAGTACCCTGAGAGGCCATCGAGAAAACAATAAAAGCTATGGCCGGAGAGACGTTCTAAAATCTGGTCGATAAACGGTAGAGGAAAGTGGTCCTTACGGGTGGCGTCATTTAACTTACGGTAATCTATGCACATATGCCAACCCGTCACCGTCCGTGTCGGGATTAATTCATTATTCTCATTACTAACTACGGTTATCCCTCCCTTTTTTGGAACTACCTGAACGGGGCTAACCCACTTACTGTCCGATATAGGGTAGATAATTCCTGCGTCTAATAGTTTCATAACCTCGCCCTTAACTACTTCTTTCATATTCGGGTTTATACGGCGCTGAGGTTGAATAGAGTTACGCGAATTATCTTCCATTAAAATTTTATGTGTACAAAAAGATGGGCTTATGCCCTTGATATCAGAAATTTGCCAAGCAATAGCCCGGCGATGCTTACGTAGAACTAGAAGAAGTTTATCGTTCTGCGTATCCGTGAGGTAGGCCGAAACGATAACTGGTAACTTGGAGTCTTTTTCTAAGAAAGCATACTTAAGGTGTTCGGGAAGTTCTTTAAGTTCTAGGGTAGGGGGTTCTTCATAAGAGGATTTTGAGATTCTTTCTTTTTCAAAAATAATATCTTCATAAACTTTTTTATAAGGAACGTAATAAGGGGTGGGGCTAGCAGCCAAGACGGCTTCTTGTACAGATTCAGTGGTAAGAAAAGAGGAAGAACAAAAATCAGAAAACTCTTTTTCAAAGTCGGAAAGACAATAAGAAGATTCATCACTTCCTTGCAGTGATTCTGTTGTAAGAGAAGAGGAGCAAAAAGTAGAAAATTCTTTTTCAAAGTCGGAGAGGCAGTAGGAAGAATCATCACTCACGGCGTCTACGAAAAAACATGAGTCATCGTTCGCTAAGGTGTTCTTCATCGAAGGGGTGATAGAAAATGTGACTTCGTCATCGCCTACTCGAAGAAAGAGCTTACCATTGCTTACGTCAATGATGGCTTGGGAGGTGGCAAGGAAGGGTCGGCCAAGGATCAGGGGAACCTCGACGTCTTCTTCGATGTCCAAAATGACAAAGTCCACTGGGAAGATGAACTTGTCGACTTTCACCAGAACGTCCTCCACTATTCCTAACGGGTACTTGACGGATCTATCAGCTAGCTGGATACTCATACGCGTGGGGTTAAGGCTACCAATCCCTAACTTTTTGAACAACGAAAAGGGCATCAGGTTTATACTTGCGCCTAAGTCGGCTAACGCGTGTTTAACAAAGAGATCACCGAAGACACACGGGATAGAGAAACTACCCGGGTCACTGATTTTCTTCGGCAAACCGTTTGTTAAAACGGCGGAGCACTCGGCGTTAAGCGTGACGTGCGAAAGATTCTCTAACTTCTTCTTGTTTGTGAGGAGGTCTTTAAGATATTTGGCGTATTTCGGCATTTGCGAAATAGCCTCGTGGAAGGGAAGATTAATGTGGATTTGTTTGAAGATTTCTAAGAAGCGGGAGTACTGATCATCTTGACGTTGTCTATTAAGTTCAGAGGGGTATGGAGGAGTTGAATTATTTTTGAAGATGGGTGGTGGAGTGAGATTATTTTCTAAAGTGGGGGTGATTACTTCTTCAGCAGAGGGTGGAAGCGGAGCAGAGCTTTGATTTTTAAAAGCAGGAGCGGAGCTTTGATTTTTAAAAGCAGGAGCGGAGCTTGCCTCGGGCTCTTCACTTACCATACCGGAGACTTGCTTCCCACTCCAAAGAGTTATAGCTTTCGCTTGCTCTCTCGGGTTGGGTTCGGTATTGGAAGGAAGAGACCCTGCGGGTCGCTCAGAAATTATTTTCGCGAGCTGTCCTACCTGATTTTCTAAACTTTTTACGCTTCCGGCTAAAGTTCTTATGGTAGCGTCATTTGTGGTGATATATTTAGAAAGTAATTCCTCCAAGCTCGGAGGTTTTGGGTAATTTTGAAGAAGTGGTGGTGGTGGTGGTGGTTGTGCAGAAAAATCATTTTGCGGAGGTGGGCGCATCGCATTCGATGGATTACTCCATGAAAAGTTCGGGTGATTTCTTAAAGCGGGGTTATAACTATTCGGAAAATTAAAACCAGGCGGATGAAAATTCGCAGCAGAAAAATTATTAAAAGCAGTTCTAGGCAAATTATTAACATAATCTAAATGTTCTGGAGTAGGGGTTGCAGATTCCCATACCTGAGGGGCGGAGGCAGCAGTCATCTCCGTGATTTTTTTGCTTAGGATTTCTACTTGCAGAGCGAGCTGGGAGACGTTGTCCACTTCATAGATACCTGCAGGCTTGTTCGGGCGGGACCTAGGCACATTCCACTGATAAGTGTTCATGGCCATATCCTCAAAAAGCTCAAGAGCGGCTTCCGGGGTCTTATGATTTAAAGTACCGCCAGAAGCTGCGTCTATCATTTGCTTCGTGCTTTGATTTAGCCCGTTATAAAACGTCTGCACTTGTAACCATACAGGCAGCGCGTGATGTGGGCATCGTCTTAATAATTCTTTAAATCTCTCCCAGGTTTCGTAAAGGGTTTCAGAGTCTATTTGTCCAAAGGCAGAGATGTCGTTCCTAAGTTTTGCAGTTTTAGCTGGCGGAAAATATTTCGCCAAAAATTTTTCAGTTAATTCATTCCAGGTGGTTATGCTATTTTTCGGAAGTGTGTTAAGCCACTGCTTAGCTTTAGTTCTTAGAGAGAAGGGGAAGAGTCTTAGCCTTATCGCATCATTTGTGACACCATTTATCTTGAAGGTGTCACAAATTTCAAGAAAGCTAGCTATATGTGCGTTCGGATCTTCATCTTGAAGTCCGTCAAATTGCACATATTGCTGCACCATTTGAATTATGCTGGGCTTTAGTTCAAAGTTATTATTTGCTATAGTAGGGCGGACTATACTCGATTCTGTTCCCTCGAGGTTTGGTCGTGCATAATAGGACATAGTCCTTTGCACTGCCTCATCTACGTTGGGTTCTTCCATTCTTAAAGTATTAAATGACTCGGAGTCCTCAACCGGCACCTAGATAGTAGGACCTTGAAATCACGATCTTCTCCGAAGAGTACGCTCAATTTCGTGGTCTAAGTCCAAAATAACCGACGGACTCCCGCGGGTCATGCACTAAAAGAACAGAAAAGAAGAAGAGAAAGAGAAAAAGGATAAACAAGAAAAAAGATTAGAAAATTAAATTAAAATTTTTTTTTCTTTTTGAAATAGATTTTTTTTTATAGATTGACTCCCGAACTTCCCAAGGACTACCCCGTGAAGGGTTCGCAAGGTACTAGACAAGACAGTGGCGCTTAAAGCCCTTTGCCCTTTTCGAGAGAATTAGGTGGCGTAGAAAAATTGTGAGGTTGGTTTCTATTAAGAGCGGTGATTAAATTTTTTTGATTTTTTTAAAACTTTAAAGAAAGGGGATGAGAAAGAGAAGAGATAAAATTAATAGGTTCGTGTTTTCAAAATATCAACGGAAGTTGGGTCCCCGGCAACGGCGCCAAAAACTTGTTGCGCGCTAGGGTTCGAAGAAAATAAACGCAACCGAACTAGCAACCCGATGAGGCAAGTATACCTATCGAATTGTAGCAAGGGGACACAAGTGTCGTATTGAAATCCGGGAACTGTTGGCTAAGCTTACTCACACGAACGCTATTATCTTATCGACGGAAAAACTAGGGTTTTAGAAAATCTAAGCGCAATGGAGAAATTAAAGCAAACTAGAAAGAGAACTACCGCAATTAAGTTACGCTATTAAGAAAAGAACTATGCTAAAAAGGAAACTACTGCAGTTAATTAAAGAGCACAAGATAGGAGATTACTACTAAAGGAAGAAAATATGAAATGGAAATGCACTTGATCGAGATTCACCTTGGCTAAAGACGATTAAGAAAATGCGATAAAAATCTAAACTTAATAGGATAAGGGTCCTTGACCGTGGAGGTTCCTAAAGCTTGAACACGCTTCTCTCGAAGTCATGCCCAACTGAGTTTAGGAAAGTCCGACCGACTCTCGTCTAAATCGGAGGCCTAAAACTCGCTTTACGCGGTGAACCCCACTATTGGATTTTACTCCAATCCGGGAGATTTGGACGTCTGCCTGTCTCGAGGGGTGCGTACAACTCCCTTTACTCTTGAATGCTCACTTCATTCTTTCGGCCTCTCGGCTAGCCCAGAATGAAAGCAAAGGCGGGGAGTATATATCGAAAATATACCCCCAACCCGTGATTAATCAAGAGTAATTCAAGGCCCTAACCTAAAAAGAAAAGATTGATTAAAACATCATAACATAATCGCTCTAACCTCGGATCATCAAGATCGAGTACAAGGAGGATTAGTTAATCATAATGGAGTGGAGGGGGGGAGATGAGTAGAAAAACATAAGAAGAACACAAGCTAAGGGAAGAACAATTTTATTAATGAAAAAGGGCAAGTTACACTAATGAAAATAAAATTACAAGTGCATGAAAATTAAACCCTATTCTAGCCCTACATTAAGCACTAAGCAAGAAGAAAATTACATTAAAAGCTAGCACAAACTAAGATTAAACTAGGGTTAACCAAAAAGTACAAAGAGAGGGGGAGAGAGAGAGAGAGAAAGCATGAAAAAGGATCAAGAAACAAAGGGGCAGCACCTCCCCCACTCCACCAAAGCTTGCTGAAATGGGGAGGAGGGGGGCTCAATTTATAGAAAATTTCTCGGGTTGGTCACGCCCTCTGACACGCCCTAGGGGGGGCGTGCCAGGGGGCGTGACAGGTACGGATTTGACCTCAGGCTCTGGATTCTGGCGGGAGGGATGATTGCTTCGGTACGTCGGTGGTCACGCCCTAGGTCACGCCCGTGACAGGGGGGCGTGACAGGCATGTCATGTCCAAATCATTGGTCGGAAATCCGTCAGTCGCCGAAAAAGGAAGGTGTCACGCCCATGTCACGGGCGTGACATGGGGCGTGACAGTACTATTTGCGTGCTGAGGCGGAAGGGCATTTAATGCGGCGGCAGCTTTGCGGCAGAGGGCGACACGCCCCTGGTCACGCCTTGTGACACGCCCAGGGAGGGCGTGACAGGGGGGCGTGACAGCGGTTTTGACCGTTTTCTGTCCCCTCCAACAGGTGTCCTCGAGATCGGTTGACACGCCCTAGGTCACGCCCAGGGAGGGCGTGACAGGGGGGCGTAACAGGCCATTTTGGCAATTTTTCTAAAAACCTGCAAAAAGACAGGAAAAAGTTAGTGGCAATAAAATTTACATAAAAAGGATAAAAATAAACTAATAATAGACATAATTTGTATAATATAAAATATAAAATACGATAATAGTTTAGGCTACAAAACGTATTATCAGCTACAGACAGGAGGAAGGTATAGATTATGACCAAACCTTTGCTCCTGTTGCAAGGCTAGAAGCAATAAGGATCTTCTTGGCCTATACAGCCTACATGAAGTTTAAGGTTTTTCAAATGGATGTCAAAAGTGCTTTTCTTAATGGTGAGCTAAAGGAAGAGGTTTTTGTTGAACAGCCACCCGGTTTTGTTTCTTCAACTCAGCCCTCACATGTTTTCAAGTTACAGAAAGCTCTTTATGGACTAAAACAAGCTCCAAGAGCCTGGTATGAGACTCTAGCTAGTTTCCTGTTAGAGCACAACTTTACTAGGGGAGTAGTTGATAGAACCCTCTTCGTCAAGCACCACAAGGACACATTCCTGTTAGTTCAAGTGTATGTGGATGACATTATTTTTGGTTCCACTGATCCCAATCTTTGCAAAAAGTTTTCTAACTCTATGGATTCCAAGTTTGAGATGAGTAGTATGGGTGAGATGTCTTACTTTCTTGGTCTCCAAGTAAAGCAAGATGCTGATGGCATCTTCATCTCCCAATCCAAATATGCCAAGGAATTGGTAAAGAAGTTTGGGATGGCAGATGCTTCAGCAATGCATACACCTATGTCTACTAATGTAGTTATTGATTCTGATGATCAGGGAAAGCCTGTTGATCAAAAGAATTATAGGGCCATTGTTGGATCCCTATTGTATTTAACTGCAAGTAGGCCAGACATAATGTTTGCTACATGCCTTTGTGCTAGATTCCAGGTCAACCCCAAGGAATCTCATCTGATTCTTCTCAATAGAATCTTGAGTTACCTGAAGGGATGTCCAAATCTAGGACTCTGGTACCCAGCTGAGTCAGAATTTGAATTAATTGGATATTCTGATTCTGATTATGCTGGTTGTCGAGTTGACAGGAAAAGTACCTCAGGAATTTGTCAGTTCCTGGGAGAGAGATTGGTCTCTTGGTTCTGTAAGAAGCAGGCCTCTATATCAACTTCAACTGCAGAAGCTGAATATATAGCAGCTGCCAGTTGTTGTTCACAGATCCTGTGGATACAAAATCAGCTTTTGGATTATGGGTACTCACACAAGAACACTAAAATCATGTGTGACAGTACAAGTGCTATCTCCATTGCACAAAATCCAGTGCACCACTCTAGAACGAAGCACATTGAGATTAGACACCATTTCCTGAGAGATTGTGTGGAAAAGAGCAAGATCAGCCTTGAGTTCATATCCACAGACCTTCAGAGAGGTGATATATTCACCAAGCCCTTAGATGAACAGAAGCATCTGTTCTTTCTAGTTCAACTAGGCATGATTAATGGATGAGACTAAGTGTGACGTCTGCCTTGTTGAAATCTATTCGAAGATAGTCGAACGACGTTCGACGATAGTCGAGCGGATCAAGCCTATCGTCGACCTATGGTTGAAGATAGCTTATCTGCTTAAAGATCGTCGACCGACGTTCGAAGATAGTCGAACAGGTCGAGCTTATCGTCGATCTATGGTTGACGACAGCTTGCTGTTTGTGAAGACAGAAATAGTCGAACGATTGATCGACTACTCTGCTTCAGGACCGATCGTCGAACGACCGTTCGACCATCGTCTCCAGTATCTTTTAAATAGATCGACGATCGTTGTTTTAATATAAAGCCGATGGTCGACCTAGGTTAAAAGATAGTTGCTCTTATCGTCGACGGAGAGCGTCTTTTTGCATTCCGTCTTCCCGCTTGCTCTTTGTCTTGCTCTCTGTCTTGCGCTCCGTCCTCGCCGTCTCTCCCTCGACTTCTACAGCGTTTTCGATGGCGATTGCTCCAGCGCTTCTTGCAGTAGTAAAATTTAATGCCGGTTTCAACGTTGATTTCGACGCCTTCAGCTGTTGTGAACCAGGGATAGTAGAAATCCTAAATCTGTGCAGAGATCAAGGACTAGAGAGACTCATGTCCTACAGGATAAAGATAAACACTCAAGAGATCAAAGAGTGGGCCTTCACTTCATCGTCGTCTGATGATTCGATGACCGGAACAATTAGCGGAGAAGAGGTAATATTAACTCCCGCGATTCTGACTGAAATTTTTGTATTAATTAATGGTGAAGAAGAGTATGAGCAAGATGCTCCTGAATTCGGAAGAATGTTAACTTAGCTGGGACATGCCGAAGGCATTCCCTCCAAGCTGCTCAAGGTGAATTTCCCGTTCAAGATCAAGTTTCTTGCGGAAATTGTTAGAAAAGTGCTACTGGGAAAGCACTCCGCACACGATAATATTACAAGGCAACAATTTGCACTAATGTGTGCAATTGTTAATAAGAAGCAGATAAATTGGGCTGGCATTATGTTTGATTTAATAAGGAAAAAGAATGGAAAGAAAGAGGTTACCCTAGGAATGGTAGTTGGTATTTTTCTGAAGGAAAAATACCCCCATCTGCTAGTATCTGCCACCACCTCCATCAACGCGAGTAAGAAGATGGATCCTTCGCGGTTCTCAAAGTGGAAAAGGACTTTCCTGAAGCCCGCTCCCGCAGGGGTTGCTCCAGTAATATCTGAGAGCACCAGAACTCTCGCAGTCACTCCCCCCCTTCTAGCAGCTGGCTCAGCAAATCCATCTCCTCCATCTTCTTCATCAGCTTTGTCGTCTACTGCAGTTGAAGTTCCTTCAACTTCAACTGAAGTACGACATTCTGCTTCTCCTCCTGCATCTTCTCTCCCGACTGATCTTACTGGGATTTCTCAACCCAGCTTTGATTTGTTGGCGTCTGAAATTTCTTCTCCAGTTCATTCTCCAATTCCAACTCCTCCTCACTCTCCAATTCTATCTTCAGATCATCTTGATCACCCTGCATCCACCCATGCATCTCCACATCATTCTCCAGCTCCATCTCCAGCTCATTCTCCAGCTCATCTTGCACATACCATCACTGCTGTTCTTCCACCCTCTGCAATTCCTCCATCATCTTCATCATCTTCTTTTGTTATAACTCCAGCATTTATTGCTAGCATGGTGGAGTTAATTATACCCTCAATCAAAACTATGATTGATGAGGCAATTGCTCCCCTTGCTTCTTCTATATCTTCTTTGACTGCTGCTATTCAGGCACTCTCAATGTATGCTGAGCCCTCTTCTTCTAGGGGCCTGGTTTCAGTTTCTACTGAAATCAGGCAGGGGGAGATGCTTGATGAAGATATCTCAGAGCAGCCTTTGGCCTCCCCTCCAGCAGTTCATCTTGCAGTAATAGAGAAAGTAGCAGAAGATCCTCCTCCTCCTCCATCTGAAAAGGAAATATTTGATGTAATCATGTTGACAGAGTTTGTAGTAAAAGTTTACTTAGAAGAATCCTCAACTCCCTTGGTTGCCCAGTACCTAGAAGGAATTATCACTTCCTTTCTAGATGATTTATGGGAGTTAGGAAACCCTGACGAATATCCTGAAGGTATGTCTCTTTCTTAATTTGTAGATTACTCAATTGATATGCTAGTTTGGGAATATCTGGAAGGGATGATTAGATGTCATTTAGCAAGATTTTATTCCTAATCCTATAGATATAATGGAAGAAGTAGTAATTGTCCAAGAACCTGAACCTGAACCTGCTCTAGAGATTCTAGATGCTATAGAACCTAAGCCTGAACCTGTATCTGCTCATGATGTCCAAGTGGTTGTAGAGCCAGTAAGTGAACCTGCTTCTGAAGTTCAACCTGAACCAGAAGCAGCTTTTCAAGTTTCTAAAGCTGCTGAACCTGCTCAGCAAGCAGTGCAAATTGAACTGGTCCCCACGACAGTTCCTGAGCTTCAAGAAATGGATTCTGAAAGTCAAATTGAAAAATCTTCTGTATGGGATGATTCCCCAGGATTGGACTTAGATACTCTCCTGGCACAGGATGCCATGGAAGAAGTAATGGAAAAAGCTTCTTTAAAGGAAAAAGAAAGAGCTCTGAAAGATGTTGTTGACCCATATGATCTACCTATCTCTTCAAATTTTGAAGATGAGATCGACTCTGATGAGTCTACTGAGACTAAGAGAAAAAGAATTGCTAAGAAGAAAAAAAAAGTTGTTGCTCCTCCTCCTGCAAATCCAGATAATGATACACCATATTATATACTGAAAGGGATTGATCCAAAGTCAAAAGACTTCCAGCATTGGATGTGGTTTTCTAAAAATCAGCAAAAGAAAGGAAAAAGGCTAAGAGGTATGACTCTCCTGTTCCCAGATGGAATCCTAGAGGTCCTTCTCCTCCACCTCCCTGTGCAGGAGCCTCAGGAAATTTATCTTCTAAATCTGCCTCTCAATCTGAAAGATAAAATCCATCTCAACCTTCTCAAAGGATAAGTTCTCAAGGTTTCCAAGGTAAAAGCCAAACTGGCTATCAAAGGCCTGATTCTGTTAAAGAACAAGTTAAGGAGGTAGTATATCAAAGACCAACCTTTTCCCCTCCTCCTTCTCCAAAGAAAAAAGTTTCATCTCCAAAGCCAGTTCATACTGAGAAAGATGTTCCAAAAGGTAAGTGATATTTTATCTGAAAATTCTAGCAAGAACTTTGCTAAGTCTGCTCTCTCTTGTTATTTAGTTAATCAAGATAAAGAACCAGTTGACACTTCTTCTGAGATTGTTTATGAAAGCCCAGAGCTTGATCCTAACTTTAGGATGGCTCGTTTTCTTGAACTGGTTGGAGCAGCGCAGATAAGGAAAGCAAAAGCTGAAGGAAAGGACACTGCCGGATTAACCACAATGTCTAAATTCAGAAAGAAGGAGCTCGAGAAATTCCAGGTCAGACCTGAGATGTTTGATCCTTCAAAATATATGGAAAAGCATCCAGAGGCAGTGGTCCCAAGGACAACATAACTGAAAATTATTGGTGAACAAGATTTGACGCTATCGAAAAAAGAAGCTCTAGATCCTACAAGACAGATTACTTTTATTTCTAGTTCTTCTAATCCTGAATCTAACTCTGAAGCACCTTAATTATTCATTGATTGACAGTTAATTTTTTATCTGATTGATTGATGATATCCGCTTAGTTATTTCCCTTTATGCATTTTATTTTACTTTCAGTAATTAGTTTTGTATGCTTTAATTGTTGAGAGACTTAACTCAAATAGGGGGAGATTATTGGAACCCTAGGTTTTGATTTGAGTTCAGTCCTCTCTTTCTGTCTCTTGACCCATGATTTATCTATGGTCAAAGGTTAGTTGATAGGTTAGATTCTCTAGTTGTGTAGAATTGCTTTTCCAGATGAATATTTGGTTAAGTAGTTTTTCGTTCGACCATAGTCAAACGTCGCTCGACGATCGTCTATCGGCTGATCGACTATCGTCTATCAGTTGGTCGACATTCTGTCTGCGTTGATAGCTCAACTATCTGTTGATAGATCGACTATCTGTTTGTCTTGGTAGTTCGACTATCTGTTGATAGGTCGACTATCTGTCATCTTTGATAGTTCGACTATCTGTCCTGATAGTTCAACTATCTGATAGCTCGACTATCTGTTGATAGGTCGACTATCTGTCCGCTTTGATAGTTCGACTATCTGTTGATAGGTCGACTATCTGTGTCGCTTTGATAGTTCGACTATCTGTTGATAGGTCGACTATCTGTGTTGCTTTGATAGTTCGACTATCTGCTTGGATAGTTCAACTATCTGATAGTTCGACTATCTGTTGATAGGTCGACTATCTGTTTTTTTTTTGATAGGTCGACTATCTGTTGATAGGTCGACTATCTGTTTTCTCTGATAGGTCGACTATCTGCTTGATAGGTCGACTATCTATTTTTGTTTGGTAGTTCGACTATCTGTCCTGATAGATCGACTATCTGATAGCTCGACTATCTGTTCTGATAGGTCGACTATCTGCTGAGGTAGTTCGACTATCAACTTTGATAGTCTGACTATCTGGATCGTTCGACTATCTGTCTGATAGGTCGACGATCTCCGTGCGTCATTCGACGATCTCCGAGGGTCGTTCGACGTTTTACTGTATGCTCTTATTTAGTTTTGTCGTCTTCTATGATGTGACTAATTTCATATTTATTTTGGCATATTTTATAAAAGATTAATCTGAATAATTTGTGACATTATTTCCATGCAATATCAGTTCTATTCTATATGCATGAGCTAATCTTTTCTGATAAAGTTGTTTGTCTTATAGCTGAGATATGATTTCTGCCAGGCTGTCCTTTATAGCCGTTAGACTCAAAAAGTCTTCCTTTGCTGTAAAGAGTCATTTCTGATGTGACTTTCTCTTATATTATTTCATCAGAAGTATTTGTAGCTTCTTAGAAAGCTTTATCCTTTTATAGGATATCTGCCTGCAGTATTTTTGTTTTGCTTTATGCTTTTTGCAGCCCAGCTTGCAGAGTTCAGAAAAAGACAAGATTCAAACTCAATTACAGCCGTTGCTGCTGCTGATATATAAAGACTTCTTTGAAGAAGAAATCAACTAGTGCACATAAAAAAGAGATCAACTAGTTCTCAGATTATATTCATTCAGCAAGCTTACAGCAAGAACAAGTTTAACTGCTCTCAGCAATCTTCACTCAACTGAGAAGTGTTAGCTCTTCTGCTCTTCTTCAACCTGAGTTCTCCTATTCCAGGAAGTTCTGACTCAGAGTTCTTTTGAAGAAGAAGAAGAAGATAGCTGCTAGAAGATTTTCATTTCTTATTTTATATCTTCTTGTAGTTCTTATTTCAGTATTTACTGAAGTGTTTCGGCACTGAAGCAAGACTTCACCTGGACGTTCTTTGAGCCAGGGGGAGCCTTGATTCTTTTAGAGCTTTCTAGCTCAGTGCAAGTTATTGTGATTCTCGAATCTATTGTAAAATATAGAAGACACCTTAACCTCCTTTCCCCCTCCTGTACAGGGTTATTACTCCCTTCAAAAGTATCCCTTGGTGGCAGGGCACATGATCAAAAACCTGTGTTGGTTTTTAGACACCTGATCAAAAGTCTAAAGGGTCTCTTGATCTACCTGAAGCAGATCTTGTTGGTGGCAGGGCACCTGATCAAAAACCTGAGTGGATTCCTACCTTGTTGGTAGAAGAGTGGACGTACCCAAGTTGTTTGGGGAACCACTTAAATTCCTTGTGTCATCTGTATTGCTTTATTTAATTACTTGCATTGTGGCTGTGATTAGATCTTAACTAGGTTTGCTAGTTGCTGGATAGGATCCAAAGCTAAACTGTAATTACAGTTAGCTTTAGTTTGTGCACAACACTTGTGTTAGGTTCTAAGGTTTAATCTTAAATATCTATAACTTTCATTCCGCATTTAACTCCAAGGGAGTTGAGTAGAAAGTCAACTTTGCTAGTGCAATTTTTGATTACTCTATTCACCCCCCCTCTAGAGTAGTATCTATCCCTTCTCTTTCATATTAGCTTTCAAGTATTATAAAGTTCTGTAAGTTTTAATATTTTAGCTTTCTTTTCAGCTTTTTAGAAAGTTTTAATGATTTTTTGGACTTTATAAAATAGACTTTCAATTTCAATTCTGAGTACTTTACTGCTTTATTTTTTGTTTTACTTC
The DNA here is from genome assembly GCA_039513925.1 of Platanthera zijinensis. NCBI lineage: Eukaryota > Viridiplantae > Streptophyta > Magnoliopsida > Asparagales > Orchidaceae > Platanthera > Platanthera zijinensis. The sequence goes on from CM077078.1 coordinate 134,050,549, forward strand.
CCTTTATTTTTTTATACTATCCTGAATGAAAGGCGAAGCTCTGCTTATGTCCTGGATTAAGATAGTGTGAAACTGCTTTCAAAATTATTTTCAAAAACCTTATTATTTCATACTATCCTGAATGAAGGGCGAGGCGAAAGCTTATGACCTGGATTAAGATATTGTGGAAGCTCTACAAAATTTTATATTTTACTACCCTATCCCAATTGAAAGGCGAAGTGAAAGCTTAAGTCCTGGATTAAGATAAATTGGTAGATATTATTATCTGTACTTTATACCGCCCCCATCCTGAGAAGAGGCTAAGAACCCTTAGCACTTGGTCAAGATGAGATATGGGCTGGATATTATTTTCAACTATTTCAACTCTACTTTCTAGATATCCTAACTAGGGTTTTCTGTTAATTGATCATATACCAGGTGAAGAGACACTACGTTTACATTAACTCATTTTATACGCAAGCCTCCCCAATCGTACTTTAGAGTCAGTGATGCTACCAAAGGGACCCTCTCGTTAAGTTAGGTAATAAAGAAATAAAGTTGTTTTTTAATAGCTGAATTAATATTCTCTCAAAGTAATTCTGAAATCGAGGACTACCTTCTAAGTCCCTATCTTAAAAAAATCATGTATATATATTTTTTTATCTTTTAAATATAAACTCCACTCTGTTCGTTCGATAAAATAATAGTCCATTCTAAAAAGTAGAATAATTAACACCGATCCCAGGAAAAATACGACCTTGATATTTTCTACAAAATACTATACTCCTATGCGATGGGTACTCTTGCGTTAATCCACAGGATATAAGTAAGTAAAAAAGAGATAGACTTATACATACGTAAAAGATTATATAAAACCAAATCTATCTTCTTTAAAACAAACTTTACTTATCAATGTGCGATGTCAGTGTATGGCCAGGCAATAACCTGGTAGGCCTGTCCATAGTAGTCCTCCGTTAACGGGGGGTTACTGCGCTCACGCCTGAAAAGGGAGAAGGCTTGCACAAACGAGAGCAATCCTTAACTATGTTGCTTATACCTTGGTATAGAAAACACCTAATACAATGCTCGATATTTAAAATAGCGAAGGCGTCAATGTATTTGTGTAAAGTGTCATTAATATGGCACTCAGCTACAGAATACATTACGAACAAAAATATTTGCAGTAAGGGTGCTACACAACTTAGAATAAATAAAAATAACAATGATGAGCTTGTTAAGCAAAAAAATCAGAAAAGGGACAAAAATAAATAAACAAAAGATAAAGTAAGCAACAAAAATAATAAAAAGAAAACAAATATCACAAGACTCCTTTCAAAAAACTCACACGACAGTGTTCCCCGACAACGATGCCAAAAACATGATGCGCTTATGACAAGTATACAGCTCGCATAAGTAATATAAAATGGGGAGGCTTTCCTAAGTTTCGAATCTCTCAAGGAACACCGCAAGGTGGATTTTTCTTTCAAGGAGGACTTGAGATTGAAGTCCTAAGAGGCATGTTTTAGTTGCAATAAAATAAAAGCTAATTAAATCTACTCCTATTCAGGCCTTTAAGCGCTTCTTTGCTCACTGGAATGGGAGAGTAGGCAAGGGTAGGGGATGATAAGAACAGCGGATTGACGGTCGCAAACACCTCTTCGCAACACGCGCCTTTAGCAATCACTAGAGCAACAATACTAATAGTGGTGGCGGGTGGAAACATAGGCCCTACTCAAGCAACTGAAGTAGTAAAACAAAATAGAATCACATAGATATGAAACAATTAACGTTCACTACTAAAGTACAACAACATATACATATGAAGATTTAGCCACACATATACAATAACAAAGCAAGTACAAGTCAAGAAATCAACCGAATCTGAATGCTCGTTGAGGAGTCGCAGAAGGAATCGCCGAGTTGTCAGTTTGCATCCAAGCTCGGTCCTCAAATACATTCGGGGTAAAGAAGAATGTCACAACCCTCCAATGAACCCATCTTCTTCGTGTCACGAAACGGAAGAAGGTTGCAAGCTTCCCTTTGCTTGTTGTCTATGGCGCCCAAACTTGCAGTGGAGCTAAGAGATGAAGGAGAAGGCCAAGAGTAAGCATCGGCGAGAGGTAAGCTTCACAATCATGGCCGAAACTTCTCTCCTTAGTGGAAGATGAAGGGCGGAGGTGGAACGACAGAGTTTTAGCCTAAAACGGCGAAGGTATGGATGAAAATGTTCTCCTTTTAAATGGATGGAAATTTGCGCTTTAAATAGAAAAAGGTCAGAAAAATGGTCACGTATGATTAGGCGAACGCTCGTGCGTTAACCGTGCGTTATTTAATTATATAACATGCTTATGGAGGAAGAAGAAGCGTTGACCCATGCGTTACCTCGCGCACGGACGCTTTCGCCCGTGTGTGAAGGAAATCGCATGGGTAACCACAGAGAGAAGAATTTTCCGACAAATAGTTGAACCATTTGTTTAACTCGCGCACGTGCACTTACGCCCATGCATGAGCAAATCGCACTATTAACCACAGAGAAAAATAAAAAAAGGAACCTACAGGAAAACCGTGTGTTTCCTTCATGCACTATTTAGAAGAAACCACGCGTTAACTGTGCGTTAAGATCGTCGAGCATAGCTCGACGAAATTCGTCGAGTTCCACTCGACTATCTTCCATCGAGTAAAATGCACGATTTGGAAGAAACGTGCGCTAAGAAAATGCACGACCGTGCGGTTTCCACAAATCAGAATTCATGCCTTGCGGAAAATGGACAACCTGCACAGATAAAACCAAAATTGGAGAACAAGCTCCTAGCACTAATACACAGCATAAAAACTAACAAATCCTTACATGGAGTACCCCAGTACTTACCCCCGACTATAGAATGCGCAATTGCACAGCCTTGCGACAAAGCTGTGCACAAAGTGGTCCTTTAACAATCGAAGCAAATATAACCATTTTAGGGTAAAAATGCAGTGCACGAGTGAGAATACAGGACCAGATGAGCCCGAAAAACCCTATATAAATCAAACTCATCACTTCTTTGAACACTCAAACCTCTTCACAAGTTTTGAAGTTTTGTGCTTCAGTTTTCTTTAGCAATAGAATCTGATTATTTGACACTATAACTGCTTGATCCATGACCTAACCAACTCTAGTGAAATTGTTGTCTAGATCCTTGCCACCACTGTTCAACAGTCTTTTGAACACATATGTATTATGTTGTATTTCAGCAAATCCTCTGCTCATTTCTTTTTCAAGAGCAGTTACTTTGTCAGTTACCTATTTAAGAGACTTGTCAAAGTACTCTCTTTTAGTGGTTTACATAATCTTAATTTTACCCAAAAGGGTATCTTCAAGAATAAGTGGAGCTGAAGTAGATGGAGGAGGTTGAACTGGAGGTGTCCATACTGGTATTTCTTCAATAATAACTGTACCTCTCCCTCTCTGGGAAGAAGTCATAATATCTCCTTCCTCTCCTAGAACAATAGGCATGGAGAAATCCAAGTTCCTTAGAGGAGGTTCTGCTGGTTCTGGGAGAATTGTATCTTCATCAGAAAGTAATAAGAAATTCTCCCCCTCACTGTGTGCCTAGGGATAAGAATCTTCTGGAGTATCTTCAGGGATCTCTTCATGAATATCTTCAGGAATATTTGCAGGAGACTTTTCAGGAGTTTTTTCTAAGCCCCCACCATGCATAGAGGTGTTCTACTCATTATCAGACTGATCTAGACTTTCCTCTTCCATAGTCTCAACATCATCAACAAATTTCTCTGGAACCTAGTCTATAGGAGCATCTGATTGAACCACTGTGTCTGGAAACTCAACTTTCTGTACTTCTTCATGAGCTAAAGGAACAGGCTCCCCCTAAGTAACTGCACCAGATGTGCCAACTACATCAGAAAGAGGATGATATGTGGTCCTATCCTCATCATCTACAACTCTAGGAACAGTAGGATCTTGCCCTGGCTTCTGAATTCTTATCTCCCATTTGCTGAAGGTTGAGATAGAGACTTTCATTAGGTGGTGGATGGACACACCTTTAGACAAGTCAAAGATCTCTGGGTGAGCTTGATTTAGATACAGAGAAATTATTCTTCCAAAGTTTGGTGCTTTCAGACTTTCTTTGATCTTCTCAAATAACAAGTATCCCCACTAGAATTTCTTCTGACACACAACATCAGTCATCATGTCAAAAAAATCTGAGGAGATGTATCCAATAGAACCTGTCTTATAGAGTAAGACCTTACCAAGAATGTCGGCCAGATGTTTACTTTCATCTGTCATGTGTTGTCATCTAACAGAAGTGGTGGACTGGGGAAGACCATAGAAGGAGAAGGTTCTTGAGTAATCATCTGCTTCTAGATATTCTTCCTCATCAACTGATAATAATCTGAGAAACTGTGTCAAGGAAGATGGCTTGAATATTATTTTGATATCTCTGATTGAACTCTTCAAAAATCTCCCGGACCTTTTAATCTTGGCATTACGAAAAAACTCCTCAACATGAGGTAGCAAAACTTTACAAGGATTTTCTAGGATTAATGTGAGGCCGGAGGATTTAAGAAGTTGCAGAACATTTCGGAAATCATTGGAAATATAGTCAATACCTACACGAACGAATTCACTACCGACACAAATCTTACTAGAGGGAGCCATTGAAAGGAGAGAGTGAGAAACTTCTGATTTTTCCGAGAAGAAATGGAGGATTTTCTGAGATGAACGACAAAGACCTTCGTGGAACTGAACTGTCTTTCTCGGGAAAGGTTTTTCGAATTCGTGGATTTGGATATTTCTATGGACTTATATTCTATTTATATAAAATTAAGAATTTTGAAGTGTAATGGAAAGCGTACCTGAATGGCGGTTCGAATTCTTCAAAGATTCATTATGGCGGGTTTTGGCATTTCTCGAGAAATTTAGGGGTTCTCGAGAAATCAAGATGCCATTTCTCGAGAAATATAAGTCATTTCTCTGGAAATATAGTCTTCTCAAGAAATCCTGTAAGTTTTCTCGAGAAATTCAGAGTATTTCGTGTAATCCAGTAAGTTCGCGAGAAATATAAGTCTTTCTCGAGAAATATAAATAGCTTTTCGAGAAATCCATTTCTGAGCTTGAGAGTTTTTTTGAGTACGAATTCTATGGAAATCTTCAAAGTGGTTGATGCTGAAACTTCTCTTAAGTTCAAATATGAACTTTTCAAGATTCCAAGTTGAGCATTCCAAGTTCTGTCTTAAAGAAAGAGAACTTGGCCTCATTCAGCGGCTTTATGAAGATGTCTGTAACTTGTTTGTCTGTCGGGACATAGATAAGGGCTATGTCCTTATTCTCCACATGCCCCCGGATGAAATGGTAGCGCACCTCAATGTGCATGGTCCGACTGCGGGAAATTGGATTGTTTGCAATTACAATTGCGCTGGATGAGTTGTAATATATCGAAATATCTCTAAACTTTAAATTATAATCTTCTAGTTGAGTTCTGATCCATTGAATTTTTGCGCAACAACTACCGCAGAGATATACTCTGACTCAGTAGTAGATGTTTCCACACAATTCTTGCTTCTTATTGCTCCAAGAAATAAGCCTTCTTCTGAGGAATCGGCTCATCCCAGAAGTGCTTTTTCCATCATCCCTACAACCTGGAAAATCTGCATATAAAAAGCCAATTAACTCGACATAATTACTTCATGGGTAGCATAAGCCAAGATTAGGTGTACCCTTAAGGTAACGTAAAATCTCCTTTGTAGCAACGTAATGATATTCCTTAGTGTTCACCCTATATCTAGCGTAGACACATGTTGAAAACATTATATCTGGTCTACTGGCAGTCAGGTAGAGCAAGGATCCAATTATGCTTCTGTACTTTGTTTCATCAAAAGGTTTCCCTTTCTCATCTTTGTCCTGAGACACACATGAACCCATTGGAGTTATCATAGAGGTTGCGCTCTCCATTCTGAATTTCTTAAGAAGCTCTTTGGTGAACTTCGTCTCAGAGATGAAATTCCATTTTCAGATTGCTTCACTTGAAGTCCTAAGAAATACTTCAGCTCACCCATACTACTCATTTCAAACTTCCCTTGCATAAGTTTGGAAAACTTTTTGCAAAGGTTATCTTCTGTAGAGCCAAATATGATGTCATTGACTTTGATTTGCACTTACTAAATCTTGCCTTTAACTTCCCTAAGAAATAATGTCTTGTCTATCTTTCCCCTTGTGAACTTGTTCTCAAGAAGAAAGTTAGACAACATCTCATACCAAGCTCGGGGAGTTGCTTTAAACTATATAGGGCTTTATTTAAGGAATAAACATAGTCAGGGAATTTAGAATTGACAAAACCTGGGGGTTGTGTTACGTATACTTTCTATTTCAGATCCCCATTGAGGAATGCTGACTTCACGTCCATTTGGTAGACGGTGAATCCTTTGAGGGTAGCATACGCAAGAAATAACCTGATTGCTTCGAGCCGTGCCACTCGAGCAAATTTCTGGTCCAAGTCGATCCCCTCTTCTTATCTATAACCATGAGCAACAAGCCTGGCTTTGTTCTTGATAATTACTCTATTTTCATCCAGCTTGTTTTTGAATATTCTCTTGGTGCCGATCACATTGTCTCTTTAGCCTGGGCACTAGCTCCACGACTTTGCATCATTAAAAATGGTTGAGTTACTCTTGCATTGCCATGATCCAAAATGCATCTTTGTTCGCTTCCTCGAACTTCGTCGGTTCAACCTAAGACAGAAATTTGAGATGCAAAATTTAATTAGCCGTGCCTCTTCTGGTTCTCACATTGTCGCCTTATTATCTAATGATTATATCAGCAGGGCAATCTCTTAGGTGTTGGAACCCTACATTCATTGACCTTCCTTCAGCAAACCTACAACATCTTGTACAACCTCTATAGGTTGAGACAATTCTTCCTCTAGAGGTTCTTCATCAACCAGGCCCAGATCGATGATCTTCACTGAGCTTGGTGTCTTCTTTGACTGGTTCATCCAAGCTAAGCTCTTTGAACCTAGTATCTGCATTTGCACTAATAACACTAGACGAGCTGCTATGAAGCATGATAGTCTTATCAAATACAATATTTATCGACTTTTCTACCACCAGAGTTTTCTTATTGAAAATCCTATATGCCTTACTTTGGGTACTATATCCTACAAAAATACCTTCGAAACATTTTTCACTAAACTTTGTGTTATAATACTTCCCATTATTAAGTACAAATCATTTACTTCCAAAGGTTCTAAAGTAGGACACAATCGGTTTTCTACCCTTCAATAGCTCATAGAGATTCTTATAATAGTTTTTTTTGATGAGTGCTCTTTTTTGCACGTGACAAGACGTGTTGACTGCTTCAGCCCAGAAGTACTCCAGAAGTGAACCGTCGTTCAACATGGTTGTACATGCTTCAATTAGGGTTCTACTCCTTCTCTCAACAACTCCATTTTTCTATGGAGTGTGCGGGGAGGAAAACTCATGAAAGATACCTTGCTTTCATAAAACATTGTCATAGAACCAGACTCAAACTCCGTTTCGTGGTCACCTCTAATTTTTACCACTAAGCAGTCCAATTCATTCTGAAATTGCCGGACAAAATTAGGGAAAGAATCGAAGGTGTCTGACTTGTGTTTCAGAAAGAACACCTAAGTGAAATGCGAGTAGTCATCAACAATCACTAACATATAGACCTTACCTCCTAAGCTGTGAATAGGCATATGACCGAATAAGTCCATATAAAGCAAGTATAAGCTTCGTGAAGAATATTTTTCAGCAATACCCTTGAAGGTAGCCCGTGTCTGCTTACCCATTTAACAGGAGTGACATGGACTCTCTTTAAGGATCTTAATGCTGGGGGAATCGTGCACTATGTTGTGAGAAAATAGCATATTGGGGGTAGAATTGTTTAAACAAAGAAAATTTAGGCAGAAAATATTTCTGCTCTGAGTGCCTGTTAAGACTGTCTCCAAATTTGCAAATGACTTTATCAAACACTTGTCCTTGCAGAAATCAATGATGTAGCCTTTGTCACATAGTTGACTTATGCTTATGAGATTATGTTGTAATCCTTAAGCATAAGCCACGTCTGTGAAAGAGACTATGTCATTGGAAATCATACCATAACCTTTTGTTGTTCCCCTGTCTGAACCTCCAAAGATGACTTTTGGTCCGTATTTGACTGGGGTATAATCACGCATAAGGCTTCTTGTCCGGTAATGTGTCGAGAGCATCTGCTGTCCAAATACCAGATTATAGTTCTATTGGCCTTTGGACATACCTGCAAAAATAGATCATTTTACTTTAGGAACCCAAACGTATTTGGGTCCATGGTTCCTGGTCAGCTGAACACCACTAGAAACCTTAACCTTACATGTCATCGGTCTCGCATAGCTAACTTGTGGGGTTACAAAATTGGCGGGGTTGTACCAGCAATCTATGCCAAAGTGACCAACTTTGTCGCAACACTAACAGTCAAACCTATTGTACCTTCTTGGGTACTCTTGCTTTACCTTTTGATACTTAGGTCTGGCAGGGGCACCGTACTTTGAGGTGGAGGCCTCATGATTGCGGCATACACAAGGTTTCTTCATTTCCTTTTCCTTTTGTACAACGGGATTGGCTTTAGGCACCTTCGAAATGTTATGACCATGAACATATGGACCATAAGTTTTCAAATGAATTTCTTCGTATGGTGCTTTGAACACACTCTCAACATAGTTCTGGGGATGGGTCCATCCTTGATAGCGAGACTTAGGCTGTACATGAGAAGGCCGAGTATAATGCCCAAAGGATGACTCAAAATATAACTTGTTCATTTGGAAGATTACCTTCTTAAACGAGGTTTGACCATGAGGGGCCTTCCCTTTCTCTTTGTCAGAGGCTTTCTTAGTATCCTTACCTTTTTCAACCTGGTGGCCAAGACCCTACCGTTCTTCGGAGCGAAAAACTCATCAATGAGAGGGAAGATAGTCTTTGGCTTGGAGTAGCTCTCAATGAGTTTCCTCTCTACCAAAAGCTTTTCTTCAAGCTCATCAAGATATTTCTCTTTTAGATATAACGTCTCAGCCGAGCCATTGAGTTCCTCTTTCAGGAGTGGACTTCATCTCTGAGATGAAGCAATTTTGCAATTGTAACACCCTAGTTTTTAAACATGGAGTCGCTGGAAGCTAATGCCCGACGGTAGAGATATCGCTGGCAATAGGTCGATGAGTGATCAGTCTGATTTATATAGGGTTTTTCGGACTCATCTGGGCTTTCTTTCTTGCATTTGCGCTTCACTTTTAGTATTTTACTGCTTATAATTCACTTATACACCATTATCACATGAAGTGCACATTTTGGCTAATTGTGGTGTGCAATTGCGCACTATTCTATTGGAAGCTGTTTTCTTCCGCTGGAAGCGCATTTTTCCCCGTTCTTCTTCCTCAAAGCTACGGCTTTGCTCCCTATGAAGTTCCCTTGCATCCATGGCATAAAGAAGTGAGTTTCCACTCTACGATCTCCGTAATGTAAGGAAGAAGTGAATGTTTGACGTGGACAACGTAGACCAATGAGAAGACAGGTGCTAAGGAAGCGGTAACAGCCTTCCCCGACCCCGGACGCAATCGATGAGTGGCTCACTGGACACGGATTGACAACCCGATGCTTCCTCCCATGTATACGGCAAAGACTCATTCGTTGTTTGTATCTCTACCTTTCTCTTCCACATTTCTAGGTTTTTGTATTAGATTTTCATAATTATTTGATGCAATAACTTTGATGAACCTTGGGCTTAATGCTATTTACTATTGTTCATTCTTGTGTGTTATGCGGTGGTTTGTTGGCTTATGTTACTTGTGGTGTGAATGTTTGTGTTTGATACACTAGCAAGTGCTATGTGTGAGCGTAGTGAAAAGGTGATTACGAACCTCAATTCTGCAAGCCTTCCCGACCATCCATGTTGCGAAGCAGTGCATAATGGCTCGTAAAATTGACTCACCTTGAGAAGCGGTGTCGGCGACCCACATTGGTTAAGTTAGATTGTTTTATTTTCTTTTACGCAAGTCAAAATCATTCTCCCATCATAATCATTACCTTAAGACTCCAATCTCAAATCCCCTACTAAAGTTAACTCCACCTTGCCACGTTCCTTGAAAGATCGATACTTGTGGATAACTCCCATATTTTATTACTTGACTACAATCGGTGTACTTGCCGAGATTGCATCATGTTTTTGGCACCGTTGCCGGGGAACACAGCCGTGTGAGTTGCTGGAGAGGGAGATATGAGATTGCTTTCATTTTCCTTTGTAAATCTCTTTTGTTTTGTTCTATTTCTGTTTTTCTTGCTTTTTTCTTGTTTGTTTAGGCAATTGTAGTGATATATTTTTGGATTTAGTAATTTGCACAATTTATTTTGAATCTACTATTTCGACACCATGTGGGGTTATTCGTATGCCCAATGTCGTTTGTGTGGAATTTCCTCCCACGCAAGTCATGAATTCCCTACGAGAGATATTGAGCATACACCGTTTATGGCCATTCATCCTCGCCACATATACCGTTTTCTTATTCCTCTTCGGCCCCAGAGGGACTGCAGAGTAATGGGAGAAAGTGTTTGTATTATCGTAGAACAGATCATGTCCTGAAGGATTGTACCGAGTACCTCCGTGTTATGGAAGAGGATGATGAGCCGGACATCCGGATCATCTCGACTCCTACCCTCGGTGGCACACCTTCATCGTCTAGTTATGTGACCTTGTCACCTTCATTTTTTAAAGGGAATGATGCGGACACAACCACAAGATGTGTGGCTGATATAGGCTTCGACGTGGCTGACCCCATATCTCCTGTGCATACATCTCCAAGCGTGGAGCTGATTCTTTATGAGGAACCTGTGCTTGACTTTTATCCAAGAAATGTTCTTCCTCCTTTAGTGCATTCTACTACAGTCATTTCTTATGACATTTTCGACGATGCATTGCAAGTTGAGGCTTGTGATACATGGATTGTCACTACCCCCGTGGAGGAGGAGAACATTCCCAGTATCGAGGATTCCACCTAAACACCGGTGGAGGAAGTCAAAGTCTTGGTGGATGCCTCTATGGATCCTGCCAAGCCTTATTGCATTGTCGACAATATCGACGATATTTTTCTACCTCAGCCTTTGGGGAGTGAGACCAGGATCACTCCCCCGATTAGTTCCTTATGTTCTTCATCTATTTTATTTCTTGATCCCCGTTCTCTATCTGAGCCTGTGCAGGTTGAGTATTTACAGGTACTTCAGGAGGACTTGGATCACTCTACTCAAGTCAATGATCAAAACATCCCTATATGCAAGGAGGTTGATCCCTCCTCCATTAAAGAAGCCTCATTCATTTTCTTATCCTCGTGCAGACCTGCTGTTGATGATACCGTGCAGGGCAAGGATTTTTTGTGTGAGATTAGTGAGGATAAGGCCTCCTCCTCATATTACATTGTGTTTCCTCTACTTGTAGTTTGCATGTATTATTATTCACGTAGAGGGGTTACTGTTCTATCACCGTATCGGTACCCATTACTGACACGGATATTAGGACAGTTGCTTGTTCATTTTTTTATTTCATAGGCTCATTAGCTAGAACTGTATGTTAGTCGAATAATTTGTGCTGGGATGACAGTAATCCCAGTAGTTATCTTACTTCAATTGCATTTTCATTTTCGTAGTTAGAGTAGTTAGTTACTTTTTATTCAGTTATAGTATATCTATATTCTTTTGTTTTTGTGAAGCTCACCCCTGCTGGTATACATTGCACCTTCAAATGTCGGGTTCGCTTTAGATTTTCACGCGTCTTCTAGTATGCTCACTTGCTAAGCATTGGGTAACTTATCCCCTATCTTTCTATTTTGATTTTCACTGTCATATCATTATGTTGTGTTGCTTAGATTAAGTCTGGGGGAGAGCCATGCATTGTTACCCACTCACGTGCACATCTCATTTGCATTCTAGAAGCTTTTGTTGTAATATTTTTATATGTTAATCTACATCGCACACCACAGCACCAACTTGAGCGCGTGCTTAAATTTTTTCACGAACCATGCTCATTTATTTCTTGTGCGCAAAGTACAGAATTCTATGTTTGCTTCGGATTGTGTGGCAGAGTAAAATGTAGACTCCAAGAGTGTTCCTAGGCATACACTGATAGTCACTTAGAGTTTTGTGCAGACTAAAATTCTTTGTATGCTTTTAGTTTCTTTTTTTCTATTACCGTAGATTTTGTTTACTGTACTCTAGTTTTAAGTCCGATTGTGAATCAAATGGTGGCATAGAATTGTGTGTCGGCGTTCAGTAGCCTTGTATTGCTCGAGTCGGGAGGAAGGTTGATCTTTTTAGGTGACTAAGAACTTGCCCCTATCTATTCTCGAAGCATGGGTACATGGTAAGTACAGTGCGCGCGTGATGTAGGCCATCACATTGTTCTAGTTTGAGACTTGTACCATTCCCGACATACTTCTGTTGTAATCCCCGTTGAGCCTATCCCTTCCATTGCCAACCTTACGCCTCACTACACAAGCCATATAGCCTCTCCTACTCGCACACCAGAATGTGATCGCTCGGTTATTTTGAAGTTTTGTGGTTTTGTATGCGTGCTGTGTGGTTGTTGTGCTGATGCTTCGTACCGCTTGTGGTGTTGCCGTGTTTTCGGCTTGTTTTAGTTGTTTGGTTGAAAAAAAAAATTAGAGATGAATTTTTTTTCCCCGATGTGGAATAAAAAAAACAGATACGAAAAATATATATATATATAAATTTGTTGAGTTGGTTTTATAGTAGTGAAATTTTGATATATTGTTTTTGTTGTGGGCGTGCATGCACCTTTAAAAGTCCATGTCTGGTGGTGTAGTGCATGTGTTTGTCGTTGTGTAGCTGTGTGTATTTTCGAGCAGTTTCATTTTAGGTGTGCATAACCATCGTGTCTATCTTTGTATACCCCGCCTACCCCTAAACTTTCACTATACTCCAAGTCCTACTGATTCACGCTTGAGTCAAACTAGTGTCGTGGAGAGAGTGTGACCATGCGAGCTATGGTAATTGACATTGGTGGATTCCTTTTGAGATCCTCTCGAGACCTGGTCTTTAGCAATGCTCACCTCACTGTTCGTCTATGTTCGTTTTACGCGCAACCGGATGATTCGCCGTGATTCACATTAGAAGTATAAGTAATATCTTCTTCACACTTCTGGAAATTAGAAATTTTTGTGTATATTTAGAATTTTATTCTACTATTTCTCTTTGTGCATGAGAGTGCTACTTCTCTTCGTACTCTGTTCGTGCAGTTGCTAAGCCAACTTGTTTTCTTTCTCTCCGCCTAGTGATAATTTGATCGGGACGAGCAAATATTTAAGTCTGGGGGTGTGATGAGTCCGATTTATATAGGGTTTTCGAGCCCATTTGGGCTTGTTTTCTTGCATTTGCACTTCACTTTTATATGTTACTGCTTATATTTCACTTATACACCATTATCACATGAAGTGCACATTTTGGCTCATTGTGGTGTGCAATTACGTAATATTATGTTGGGGGGTAAGCACATGGTGCTCCCCAAGTCTCTCTTTTAGTTTTTTCTTTCTGTTCTGTATGTTGGTGGCTTGTGCCCCCATTGTGAGGTTTGTGGTTTTCTTGGATTTCCTATCCGCTCGTGCGTTTGGTTTCCGCATGGTTTGTTCCAAACCGTGCGAGAAGGAATCGCACGTCCTACCTATTTTGGCCTTGTTCTGGGAGCTCTGTGGTTACCCGTGCGTTTTGGCCTCTCACGGTTGATTCCAACAGTGCGTGATGATTTTTGCACGCTTTTATTACTTTTTCCTGATCGCACGGTCATGTGTTTCCTTCACACACGTGTCGGGCCGGTCGTGCGCGATCATTTCACAAAATACTCAGTTATGTTATTTCCCGTGCATTTTTTTTCACGCATGGTCTACGCCCGTGCGTTTTGTCTGTGTGTTAAGAAAATTCTGCGCGATTTCTATTTAAACCGCAGTTTTTCAAGGTTTCGGGGACGGGTTTTTGCAACCGTTTTCTTCCGTCAGAAGGGGGTTTTGCCCCGTTCTTTATCCTCAAATCTAGGGCTTTGCTCCCTATGAAGTTCCCTTGCTTCCATGGCATAAAGAAGTGAGTTTCCACTATACGATCTCCGCAAAGTAAGGAAGAAGAGAAGGTTTTATGTGGATAACGTAGACCAACAAGAAGACGGGCGCTTAGGAAGCGGTGACAGCCTTCCCCGACCCTGAACGCAACCGATGAGTGGATTATTGGACACGGATTGATAACTCGGTGCTTCCTCCCACGTCTATGGCAAAGACTCGTTCATTGTTTTTATCTCTACCTTTCTCTTCCACATTTCTAGGTCTTTGTATTGGATTTTCATTATTATTTAATGCAAGAACTTTGATGAACCTTGGGCTTAATGCTATTAACTATTCTTCATGCTTGTGAGTGATGCGGTGGTTTGTTGGCTTAGGTTACTTGTGGCGTGAATATTGTGTTTGCTACACTAGCATATTGTTATGTGTGAGCGTAGTGATGAGGTGATTACGACCCTCAATTATGCAAGCCTTCTCGGCCATCCATGTTGCAAAGAGGTGCATAGCGGCCCGTATAATCGACTAACCTTGCGAAGCGGTGTCGGTGACCCGCATTGGTTAAGTTAGATGGTTTTATTTTCTTTTAAACAAGTCAAAACCATTTTCGCATCGTAACCTCGCCCATAAGAGTTCAATCTCAAGTCCCCTTCAAAATTTAACTCCACTTTTCCGCGTTCCTTGAGAGATCGATACTTGGAGATAACTCCCATATTTTATTACATGACTACAATCGGTGCACTTGCCGAGATTGCATCAATGAGCTCGGTATTGGAGGTGCACGATCATTAGATCAAGTGCGCACGACAACTTATCGTGCGCCACTGATCGTGCGCACTATTGTCTGTTTTTCCATGTTCTGCTGAGGTCAAACACACGACTATTGGACCTCGTGCATACGACCACTGCTCGGGCGCCGCTGCTCGTGCGCATTTATCCCTTTCTTTCTGGAGTTCTGCCATTGTTGATCACACGATCATGGGATCTAGTGCGCACGACCACTGGTCGTGCGCCTCTGATCGTGCGGGCGGGTGTTTTTTCGTCATTTTATTTTATGGTCGTCCGATGCTTCCTAAAAATCGACCTAAGGGACCAGTATCTTCCGCCCAAATGACTTTATTATGGTTGAGAGTGTATTTTCCCCTCATTTATAATCTTTTAGAGTGAGAGGTAGGGTTGGAGAGGAAGAGAAGGGAGGAGGAAGGAGAGAGCTTCCTTCCACTATTGACGGAGCTTTAGAGCTCCGATCGTCCTTCCGAGACCATATCCATGGAGAGGGCATGGAGGCTCTCGTGTCAATCCGTTCAAAGCAAGGATTCCATGGCTAGAAAGAGTGGTCGTAAGGTAACAACATTTGTCCTCACGGTTTCTAGGATGCGTGCATAACATATTTTTCTTTCAAACTTTTCAACACCAAATCTCTCAAATGAGAGGGGTTTGGGTCGACATGGTTCAAGAGGAATCACTGGGTCGATTGTGTCCATCCCCGACATGATATTACATTAGAGATCCGCTCCGTTAGTGGATTAGGCATTGTGGGTGAAGTCATAGTCGCGACCGTTAGTCCAACTCGGTGATGTTGCATAACGAGCCTTAAGGATTTTGTAGAAATCTGTTGCGGCAAGATATCGTTTGTGATGTATGTGTTCCCCGTATTTTTGAGTGAGTACGTGTAGCCGGAACCACACAAGGTTAGCACCGCATTGGCGGTAGATGGTTTCCTTAGTGCGCGATAACGTTGTAGTACGAATAATAGATTAGGGTGGGAAAGGCTATGGATTGTGATTTGCTAAGGTGCGGCTTTGTCTCCGTGGTCGGCTGGCTATCCCATTACGTACAAGTCATGTGGGGAGAGTATCCCGGCGAGACTAGTCCCCTTCTATGAGACTGACGAGAATGTCGTGCATAGGATAAGCCCGGGCATTGAAGCCCACGAGCGGGTGGGGTCCAGCAAGGGTTCTTAGAATCAGTTTGTGTGTGAGATGGAATCCTGACGTGAGCAGTCAGAGCTTGCAGGTAAGCCCTGGTTTGATGCCCACGAGCGGGTGGGGCTTTGGCAAGAGTTCTGTATGGAAGCTTGTATGCCACTGGGGGAAATTAAAGTATCCGATTGTTGATGTGTGATGATGTGTCAGATTCATATGCTTAGGGTGCCTTATGTGAAAATCAGGACTGCATACATGTTGCACTGTAGGCCCCCTTTTTCTTGTGCTCATTGTAGAAACGTGTTTGTTGTATGAGAAATCCAAACTTGTTTTACTGCTTTACATGTTTATGTATATTGCATACGAAGTGCTGACCTGCGTGGTGATGGAGTGCCCCGGGGTCCGCTGGGGATGGCCGAGAAAAGATGTGTTTGTTACACAGTTGAGGTCAACTTTTGCTGACCTACGTCACCACCAATGTTTACAGGGCAAGGAACGCAAGCAGGAGCTAGCTCGCCGACCAAAAAGGTTTAAGACTCATGAAGTGTTTCAAGTTGTGTAATAGATCTGCTTTGTGAAATTGTATGTTTGATGCACTTTATTTCCGGCTTGCACGCCGAGATAGTCTAGGAGTGCTTATGAACGTTGACATTTGTTGTTATTATTTAAGTTTGGACTCTCTATTATTGTTGTAACGTCCCAATTCGCGCTAGGCCCCTTGATTGCGTATTTGAGTCAAGGGGGCTGTGGTGAGCCCAATGGGGATGTGGGTGAACAGGTGCAAACGTATGGGCCTTTAGCACAACCTTTCACCCTCAAACGGACGGGCAATCTGAACGAACCATCCGAACATTGGAGGACCTTATGCGGTTGTGTGTGCTAGATAAAGGAGAACCATGGGAGAGACTCTTACCTCTCGTGGAGTTCTCTTATAATAACAGTCATCAAGCCAGTATTGGAATGACACCTCATGAAGCTTTGTATGGAAGGAGGTGTAGAACACCCTTGTCCTGGGTGCAAGACGAAGATCCGAAGGCATTGGGAAATTAGTATATTGATGACACGGACGCGGTGGTTAGGTTGATCCGGGATCGAATGCTAGAGGCTCAAAGCCGACAGGCGAAATATTACAACGCAAGGCACCGTATGGTGGAATTTCAAGTGGGTGATAAAGTGTTCCTGAAGATTCGACCGATGCACGGAGTATCGCGGGTACGTGGAGTCAAGAAGCTCAGCCCAAGGTATGTCGGGCCCTATGTCGTAGTGGAAAGGATTGGCCCTCTGGCCTATCGATTGGAGTTACCACCGGAGCTGGAGAACCTTCACGACGTGTTCCATGTATCGTCGCTTCGGAAGGCTTTGTTGCGGCCTGAACAGTATATCCCCACGGCGGATGGTGTCGTGGCGTCTGATAGGTCTGTGCGACTGGAGCCGGTGCGGATCGTTGATAACGAGACAAGAACCTTGTGCCGCAAAAGTGTTCCCTTGGTGAAGGTGCTATGGTCTAATCATGGGAAGGAGGAGTTCACATGGGAGCCAAGGGATTTGATGCAAGGGCGCTATCCGGAATTATTTACCCCAGGTAAAAATTTTATTTGAAAGCATAGTTCCCATTTATGTGTTTCACTCCCATAGCCTTACCCTAATTTCGGGGACGAAATCTTTTATTTTGTTTATAGGATTTGTAACGTCCCAATTCGCGCTAGGCCACTTGATTGCGTATTTGAGTCAAGGGGGCTGTGGTGAGCCCAATGGGGATGTGGGTGAACAGGTGCGAACGTATGGGAAATGAGGAAAACAAGGCAAAACGGTGATTTTGGCCGACACGGGTATGGACACGGCCGTGTCCATACCTGTGTGCGTCATGCCAATATTAAGTTTCGAGTCAGAGAGGTACACGGGTATTGGGACACGGGCGTGTCCCTAGCCGTGTGCCGAGGACACGGGTCGAAACACGGCCATGTCTCTACCCGTGTGCCGTAACCCCGACTCGGCAGAAAGATGTTCTGGGATGAACACGGCCCTAAACACGGCAGGCGACACGGCCGTGTCACCTGAACACGGGTAGGAACACGGCCGTGTGCCTACCCGTGTCTGCGGTGTATAAAAAGGAAAAGTTGTGAAACCCTAGCATTTCATCCCCTTTCTTCAGCCCCGAAATTTCTGAGGGAGTTCTCTTGGCTGGAGGAGGAAGAGCTTGCCGGAGCCATCCTTGGAGGAATCAAAACGCCGCCACCGTCAAGGGAAAAAAAATGCCGCCGCGAAGGAGTGCGAGGCTCATGGCCGGCCATGGTGGTACCGCTGGACTTGAGGTGAGCTTCCTCCCCTCTCCCTTGGTGCTAGATCTATAGTTATGTTAGGAGAGACATCGACTCCATAGAGTCTTGATGGTGAGGAGGAGAGTTCTTAGGATAAGCCATGCCTAGGTTTTCTAGGCTTAGTCTCCCTCAACCTTCTCATCATTCAAAGTGGAGATGAGAGGGGTTTTCATTGAGGGTTTGGCTTTGAAAGGAGAAATAAGGTTGGGCGTGATTTCTGGAGAAGTTTATGCGAGGTCGTTGCAAGGAAGAAGATGAACGGATGCCGTTCATCTCGCCTTAAGATGCGTGCAGAAATCTGATTTCTGCACGCGGCGACCTTCGTGGCCAATTTCGGGGGTGTTCTGGCCAGATCTGGGTAAACGACTCAACACAAAAGTTGTAGCCCTTGAAATTACCTTTCCAACGAGTGGTTTCTCGTTTCCATGCGATACCTGTAGCCACGGGAAAGCTGGTTCGATTCCGCTGCGTTCGGGAAAATTCCTGTACAGGAAACTGTTTCCTGTACGTATTCGAGTTGAATTTCTGGTATGTAGCGACCAGATCTGGGCGATCGACTCAACACGAAAGTCGTAGCCCTCGCGAATACCTTTCCAACGAGGGGTTGTGCATTGTGATCGGATTCCTGTAGCTCCGGGAATCCCAGTTTTAGTATCAGGCTATCCTATGTTAATGCACTTGTTATTTTATAATGCTAGCACTCTTGCAATGGTTGTGATTTGTTCATTTGTTGTCTTGCTCCCATATATCTATAATGTTGTTGTTACTTTAATTTAGCATGGTTACTCATTTGGTTGTGTAATAAGGTATAACCATGTATTGGTAGAGAAATGGATTGGATGGGAAGGCTAGATATTAGGAGTTGAGATTGGTATAGGATATATTTATACAAATTGGTGTTGAACATATCTATTATGCGTAGTGTTGAGGTGAATTTATTGAATAGGTGGGCGTGAACATGATGAACACTATGTGAGGAGTATGTTGTAACCGTAATCCGAGCCCAAGGGGTTTATTAACAACCGATGCTTAGAGTTGAAGTCTCCCTACCGGTAGCATCGAGTGAGTTGTTTTGGGGCATGTGATGTGCGACGATTCATCGTGTCGCGATATTGAGATAATGACTGTGGCAGGTCTACGGGTTCGCCAGTCATCACACCGATGGGAGCCAATGGGTAGACCTTGGGTGGTAGGGTTAGATACTTGGTGTCCATAAACCGAGATCTCCTCCGCGCCATGAGAACGGTTGGGCTTGCACCTCGTGCGTTTCCGAGGTTCCATCCGGTTCGAAATCAAAGGCCAGGTTGGGCTGTGTTCTTGGTGCACATTTACGCAAGACCCCTTCTGAGCCGTAGTACGCATGTGAGCTCCGCTGTTGTGTTCTTAGCGTTGAGGCGTACGGGGGCCTAGGATAGGTAGTGTGATACCACCTAGTAGTGGAGACGCCCGCTCCACTGTCGCCGTCTGGCCACGACGGACGACGCCTGAGAGGTTAGCTACCTGCTCGAAAAGTGGGAACTTCAAGTCTGTGTCGACATAGCAACTTGCATGTGCGTGCGCATGATTCGGTCATAGCATAACATTCATATCATGTCATTCATTGCATACACAAGATCCTCATCGTATAAGTTTGTATGGGCACTCCTATACGATGAGTTACTTTACTGTTAATCCGATCCTTAACTTATAAGTTTGTATGGGCACTCTTATAAGTTGAGTTACTATTCTGATTAATTATACATGCTGTCATATATTATTGATATTTGTAGAACTGCTAGTTGTGTAGCGTAGTTTATACTCCACTATATTTACAGTCACCTGCTTGTTTACTTGCTTATACATATACATATTGTACCTTGTTCCCTTCTCCGCCCGGTGCCGAGGAGTCGCCGGGGGAGCGGATGTGAAGCCACTTAGTCTTATGACTAACGGTTGCTACGTCTTCCTTTTTAGGAGGAAACCCCGCAGGTAGAGCAGCGACGGACTATGCAGCAGGACAGCCAGGCCCGGACGATAGGACCTGAGGTGGTGGTGCCATCGGCACCGTCAGTGACAGTCGTGAGTGTTTTCATGTAGCCGTTTGGCATAATTGTTGTGATATGGATTGTAGCCGACGGAATAGGCGTCTTGTGGTAAAGGCTAACCCGTGTGTTAGTGCTACCGCAAGGCGGCTATTTCGGGCATAAGACTCCCCTCATGCCGTGTGTTGTGTTCCGGGAGGGGGGTCTTACAATTGTAAGGCCCTAAGGCCATGTTGATACTCTTAAGTATGTGGATAACTTCTGGTCTTATTTTTTGTTTCCACTGTTAGTTTATTCTGAGTTTTGAGCTGGATAGTAAATGTCATCTTTTAACGCTAAATCTGTGGCGTCTATATGTTGTTGGGCCCCGACTGGACCCATATTATACGGTCATTAAGGGGAGGTGTTACAATTTGGTATTAGTGCGAGGTTCGTGTCCAAGGAAAGGATTCGTGTTCGAATGTCATAATCGAATCGCGTAAGAGAGGTTATCCACATAGGAGTATTGCGGGGCCATGAGTGTCTTTGTGTTTGAGTCTTTCGATTAGAAACTTATTTGTGTTTACCTTGTTTTTTCTAAGGGTGTAAGCAGCGAGGCAGGGATGTCAAGGCCACGAGAAGAGCATTCGGCAAGCAATGCTATTACTTCAGGTCCATTGGGCATGGGGGTAACCCCAGCCAATTTCTTTCGCATGCTTGCAAAATCAATGGTAACAGCCCAAGTTGTAGTGGCAGCGCAAGTTGTGACCCCGGTTATGCAAGTAGCAACTCTTGCTACCCCGGATACGGCAACAGTCATGTCGGGTGGAGGGGCTAGGAAACAAGACTTTTACTTAATGGGTTGTTGTCGGGCACAGAGACCGTCAAATGAAGTATTTCTTAGACTTCCATCCTCCAACGTTTAAGAGAGTTGGCACGCCGACCGATGCGGAGGATTGGTGGGCAAGGATTCAAGAACTTCTGAGGGCGGCAGAGACACTAGAGGATAAGAAATTTGAGTTTGCGTCCTTCCTGTTGGAAGGAGACGCTAAGTTGTGGTGTGTTAGCCATAGCGGTTAGCAGTTTCCTGGATGCACCCCTTCCATTGAAGAGTTTGGGAATGATTTCTTGAAGAAGTACATTCCTGCATCGATGAGGTTAGCTCTTTAGAGGAAATTTCTGCACTTGGTGTAGCGGGACAAGATGGTGGACGAGTATGTTCAGGAGTTCAATGGGTTGGATCATTATGCTGGAATGACCATGGCGGACCATGAGGAGAGGGACAACCTCTTCTGCCACGGACTGAGTGAGAATCTGAGGCAACCCCTCATATCAATGAAAAGCACTGGTTTCAATGAGCTGGTTGAGGCTGCCAGAATGTTGGAGAGCCATATGGAGCGAACCCAATGTCGTATGGGTTTCGCACCCAAGCAAGGGAAAGGGAAGTCTTCTCAATCCCAAGGGAAGCCTTAAGGGAATAGATGGAAGAAAATGCCTCATCCTTTCAAGTCCGGTGAGAAAAGTAATTTGAGGTCAGGAGGGTCTCGCTTTAAGGGACAACCAACGTTCTTTAATTGTGGTAAGGTGGGCCACATAGTTCCTTCTTGTACTCAAGGAGGTGCTGAGCAAGAGCCAAGGCAGGAAAAGACTGTACGCTCCAGCCCTAGTGCCGTTGAGAAAGGGAAGATGGCGGAGTCTAGCACTTCTCGATTCCAACCTGTGCAACCAAGGGCTTATAACCTTGGGCAATAGGAAGCAATCAGCCAGCTTGATGTGGTGACAGGTGTGAAGAAATTTAAGTTGATCTTTTACATCATACCTTCAAGAATGTTTATGTTTGTTGCCGTTGTTTAGGCTTTGTGTTAGTCTCTGGATACCCTGCTAGGGTATTGTTTGATACGGGAGCATTTAACTCCATTCTTGTGGAAAGCTTTATCCGGAGGATAGGAGTTGAGTCATTCTCGGCGGATGTAGAGCTGAAGGTGTGCATGCCCAATGGGTCATCCATGACTACCGGGGAGAAGGGGCGCATTTGTTGGAATCTAGGCAGAGTTTACTTCATGTTGATAACAACGGTACTACCGTTGGTTGATTTTGATGTTATATTGGGAATGGACTGGCTAGCAGAGCAGCGTGACAGTATTGACTGCCTATCCAAGGTGGTGACACTAAGAAGTGAAGGGCAGGAAGAAGTTAAGTTTGAGGGTTTTAATGGAGTGGCTTGTTCCAAGATTTCTGCCATGCAGTTGGTGCGGGCAGTTAACCCGGGAGGAGTAGCTCTTATAGTGTTGTTGGAGGTTTGTCTTTCCAGGTTATCCCTTGGAGAAGAACCCGTAGTGGCAGAGTTTGAGGATGTGTTTCCTGATGAGCTTCCTAGAGCACCTCCTCGACGGGAGATTTATTTCTCGATCGAGTTAGTTCAAGAGGCTAGGTCGGTGTCACATCCTCCTTTAAGGATGACACCAAAAGAGTTGGCAGAACTCAAAGTACAGTTGCAGGAACTATTGGAGCAGGGGTATATCAGACCCAGTTCTTCACCATGGAGCGCGCTGGTGTTGTTCGTGAAGCAGAAAGACGGTAGTATGTGGTTGTGCATAGACTACTGAGAGTTGAATAAACTGACTATCAAGATTAATTATTCGATTTCTCGGATTGATGACCTATTCGACCAGTTTGAGGGGTTAGTTGTGTATTCAAAGTTGGACTTTAAGTCAAGGTACTATCAGTTGCAAATTCGAGATGAGGACACACCCAAGACATCATTTACTATGAGGTATGGTCACTTTGAGTTCTCGGTGATGCCGTTCGGGTTCACGAATGCACCATCCGTATTTATGGACTTGAAGAATCGAGTATTTTGTGAATACTTGGACTCTTTTGTAGCTGTCTTTATCGACAACATTTTGGTTTACTCCAAATCGGAGATGGACCATGAGAATCACTTGAGAGTAGTCTTGCAAGTGTTGAGAGAGAACAAGCTTTATGCAAAGTTATCGAATTGCGAGTTCTAGTTAGAGAAGGTTGCATTTTTGGGCCATGTGATTAGTGGGGATGGGGTGGCGGTAGATCCAACAAAAGTGGAAGCGATCAGAGATTTGCCGATTTTGAGAACCGTGGCTTTAGTCCGGAGTTTCCTTGGACTAGCCGGGTACTATACAAGGTTCATGGAAAACTTTTCGCAGATAGCTCTACTCCTCACTTCACTCAATCATAAGGACCAAAAGTTTGTGTGGACTCAGGAGTGCAATCAGGCGTTTAATACCCTAATGGAAAGGATGATGACAGCTCCAATCCTAAGTCTGTCGAAAGGGACTCAAGGATTTCAAATTTTAAGTGACGTATCAGGATGCAGTTTGGGTTGCGTATTGGTGCAGCATGGCAGTGTGATAGCCTTTGGTTCTAGGTAGTTGAAGCCTCACGGGAGGAATTACCCCGTCAATGACTTAGAATTGGCGGTTGTAATTTTTGCATTAAAATTATGGCGGAACTATGTTTATGGTGCGAAGGTGGAGATCTTCATAGACCATAAAAGCCTGATGTATCTTCTAGATCAGAAGGACTTGAATATGCGGTAGTGTAGGTGGATCGAGTTCTTTGGAGACTACGAGGTGGTTATTCAGTATAAGCAAGGCAAGTCCAATATGGCGGCTGATGCCTTGAGAAGAAAATACTCTAGGCAAGGGAATTGGATCGAAGCTCATGATGAGTGGTTGATGCGGGACTGGGAGTCCCTTTGCATGGAGTGTGTATCAAGAGGCGATTCTAGCGTGGCTCGGTTGAACTGGATTGAAATGCAGAATGACTTGTCCGATCATATTTGGGAAGCGACCCATTTGGATGTGGAGTTCCATCCATACGTGGTGAAAGCTCAAAAGGGAGAGAGTACTGCCTGGGAGTTGATCGATGGGATTCTGAGGAAGGACTGAAGGATTTATGTACCGCAGTTCGGCAAGCTCCGTAAGGAGTTGATGTTTGAGGCTAATTTTACGAAGTACTCCCTTCACCCGGGCAATACAAAGATGTACTTGGATATGAAAAATCATTTTGGTGGCCAGGTCTGAAGCGAGACGTAACTTTGTACATGAGTCGGTGCAAAACTTGGGCCTTGGTGAAGGCCGAGTGTTAGAAGCCGGGCAGGTTCCTAAAGCCTCTTCCTATTCCGGAGTGGAAATTTGATGAAAACTCCATGGAATTTGTACGTGGCTTAGCTCAATCGCAGCAAGGTAATGACGCGATTTGGGTGATCGTGGATCGCTTGACTAAAGTGGCTCACTTCATTCCAAATCGGAAAGAGGACAGCGTGGAGTAGCTGGTAGAGCTGTATGTTTGTAACATTGTGTGGCTATATGTAATTCCTAAGAGTATAGTTAGTGATCGCGATGGACGATTCACGTCCAAGAACTGGAGGTTAGTTTAGAAGAGTCTGGGAATGAAGCTCAAGTTCAGTACGGCTTTCCATCCTCAAACTAATGGACAAATCGAAAGGATGAATCGTATAATGGAGGAAATGCTGAGAATGTGTACCCTCGACTTTGGGAAAAATTGGGAAGACCACCTCTTCATGGTGGAGTTTGCTTATAACAACAGTTACCAGGCATGTATAAAGATGGAGCCATACGAAGCTTTGTATGGATGGGGGTGTCGAACGCCAATGTCTTGGATTGAGGCAGGAGACACCAAGAATTTGGGAAAAGAAGTTGTGGCTGATGTCTGTGAGTTGGTACGAACCATTCAAGAGCGCATGAAGGTTGTACAGGACCAACAAGAAAAGTATTTTAATGCTCACCATAAGAATGTGGAATTTGCAGTTGGCAACTGGGTTTATCTAATGATCAAGCCATTCAAAGGCATTTCGCGGATTCGCCGACTCAAGAAGTTGAGTACGAGGTTTTGGGGAGCTTTCGAGTTTATAGAATGGCTGGGAGAACAAGCGTATTGGTTGGGGTTGTCCAAAGAGCATAGTGGATTACACGACGTTTTCCATGTCTCTGTCTTCAGGAAATCCTTAGTGGAGGCTAGTGTGGTGATCGAATAAGCATTGGTGCCGATAGAAGAGGACTTGAGGATGCAAGTTCGCCCAATTAGTGTAAAGGATACAGAAGTTCGGTAGTTGCGAAACAAAGAATTTAAGCTCGTGAAGGTGTGTTGGGATAACTGCGGGTGTGACGAATTCTCTTAGGAGCGTGAGAAAGTAATGAGCGAGGACTATTCCGAGTTATTTGTGTAATGTTGGTTTGTGTAAAGTTGTTGTAACAATGTTTTTGCTGCAAAAATTTTCTTGTTGTCTTCCTGTATGAAGATTAATTTTGGTGACGAAATTTTTGTAAGGCGGGAGGAGTTATAACACCCAAGTTTTAAGACCTGGAGTCACTAGAAGCTAACACCTGGCGGTAGAGATACTGATGGCGATAGATCGATGAGCTCAGTATTGGAGGCGCACGATCATTGGATCTAGTGCGCACGACCTCTGGTCGTGCGCCACTTATCGTGCGCACTATTCTTCATTTTTCCAAGTTCTTCCTAGGTCAAACGCACGACCATTGGACCTAGTGCGCACGACCACTAGTCGTACACCGCTGCTCGTGCGCGTTTATCCCTTTCTTTCTGGAGTTCTGCCATTGTTGATCGCACAATCATGGGATCTAGTGCACACGACCAATAGTCGTGCGCCACTGATCGTGTGGGCGGGTGCTGTTCCGTCATTTTTTTTATGGCCATCCTATGTTTCCTCAAAATCGATCGAAGGGCCCAGGATATTCCGCCCAAATGACTTTATTAGGGTTGAGAGTTTATTTTCCCCTCATTTCTCATATTTTAGAGTGAGAGTTAGGGTTGGAGAGGAAGAGAAGGGAGGAGGAAGGAGAGAGCTTCCTTCCACCATTGACAGAGCTTCAGAGCTCCGATAGTCATTTCGAGACAAGATCCGTGGAGAGGGCGTGGAGGTGCTCGTATCAATCCGTTAAAAGTAAGGATTTCATGGCTAGGAAGATGGGTCATAAGGTAATGACATTTCTCCTCTCGGTTTCTAGGATGCGTGCATAGTATCTTTTTCTTTCAAGCTTTTGGGAACCAAATCTCTCAAATGAGAGGGGTTTGGGTCGCCATGGTTCAAGAGGAACCACCGGGTCGATTGTGTCCATCCCCGACATAATATTATATTAGAGATCCGCTCCGTTAATTGATTAGGCATTGTAGTTGAAGCCATAATCGCGACCGTTAGTTTGACTCGGTGATGTTGCATAACGAGCCTTAAGGATTTTGTGGAAATCCGTTGCGACAAGATGTCGTTTGTGATGTACGTGTTCCCACAATTTTTGAGTGAGTATGTATAGCCGAAACTGGACAAGGTTAGCTCCGCATTAGCGGTAGATGGTTTCCTTGGTGTGCGGGAATGTTGTAGTACGGACGATGGATTAGGGTGGGAAAGGCTATGGATTGTGATGTGCTAAGGTGTGGCTTTGTCTCCATGGTTGGCTGGCTATCCTGTGATGTGCAAGTCATGTGGGGAGAGTTTACTCACGAGACTAGTCCCCTTTTATGAGACTGAAGAGACTGTCGTGCATATGACAAGCCCGGGTATTGAATACCATGAGCGGGTGGGGTCCAGTAATGGTTCTTAGAATCGGTTTGTGTGTTAGACTGAATCCTGACGTGAGAAGTCAGAGCTTGGAGGCAAGCCCGGGTTTGATACCCACGAGCGTGTGGGGCCTTCACAAGAGTTCCGTGTGGCAGCTTGTATGCCACTAGGGGAAATTGAAAGTACCTGATTGTTGATGTGTGATAATGTTTTAGATTCATATGCTTAGGGTGCCTTGGGTGAAACCCAGGACTGCATGCAAGCTGCACTGTAGGCCCCCTTTTTCTTGTGCTCAACGTAAAAACATGTTTGTTGTATGAGACATCCAAACTTGTTTTGCTGCTTTACATATTTATGTATATTTCATCTGAAGTGCAGATATGCAGTGTGATGGAGTGCCCCGGTGTTCGCTTGGGATGGAGGGAGGAGATGTGCTAGTTACACAGTTGAGGTCAGCCTTTGCTCACCCACGTTACCACCAATTTTTACATGGTAAGGATCGCAAGCAGGAGCTAGCTCGTCGGCCAAAAAGCCCTAAGCCTCATGAAGTGTTTCAAGTTATGTAATAGTTATGTTTCGTTAAATTGTATGTTTGAAGCACTTTGTTTCCGGCTTGCATGTCGAGGTAGTCTAGAAGTGATTATGCACATTGACGTTTGTTGTTATTATTTTAGTTTGGACTCTTTATTGTTGAAAGTCCCTAAGGCCGTTTCCATAACCCGCATTTTCTCCGAATTAAGGGTTATCAGAGTAAGGGAAAACATGCGTCGTGATACCACGTCAAGCAGGGGATAACTGCTGACTCTCAGGCAAATCTAACTACTTTACTTTATGAAAATTCATGAGTTAAATGATTAGAAAATCAGTTATATTTTTTTAAAGGCCGTATCCCTCGGCGCGGTGGATCATCTAGTCCACAGTTTAAAACTATACTTATACACTGCGGAAAATACTTCATTCAGGTTTGACATCCTAAAAGAGTGCATAAGTGCCCCGAGAGAACAACTTATACTATGCAAGACCCTACATTTAATTTATACCATATATAAGAAAATGATTCTTTTTTACGTTGTTTGAAAAATAGTGTTTAAGTTTAAATAAAACATGTTGATCATGTGATATACTTATAATAGTGTTTTTAGGTTTAAATGTAACTAGCAACCTAGCATAAATCATCCCCAGAGCAAGTAGACAATCTCCAAAAAAGGTAGCAGCAAAAAAAATACCATATCTAGTATCAAGGTAAAACTACCAGTGGGCGCCAAAAAAACTGACACGAACCCACTGGCAAGTATGTATGTCTGTAAGAAAAATAACACCAAAACTACCTCACAAAAACAAGGAACTGATCTCTATACCACCAGAGACCACCAGCAACTACACTACACCACTAGCCGTCAGAGCGTCTACTATCCAGAACTTGAGGCATTTAAAGAAGAAAGAATACCTCAGCAAACAAAACAAGAAAACTGCTCGAAAGTGTCAATCGGAAGATAAGTAAAAGAGGAAAACAAAGCAGTAACAGTCACAACTGCCCAAGTCAAGGCAAAAAGGAAGTGCACTAAGTGCAAGGACACAACAGTAACTCTGCCCAAATGTTGCAGAGTCTACAAGGCTACCATGAGCACAAACGCTGCAATCTACCAAGGAAGAAACGTCTAACACCCTAAGGGGTGAGAGATGATAGTAGCAAAATAATCAACGCGGCTTCGGGTTGGAGGCAAACTCAGTCCCCCATCCACCATTTCCAAGCAAACAAAGCTCAAGGGTCTACATGTGAAAGCACTAGGGACCTCCCACCCCCTTGCCTAGCCCGTACCTGGAGCAAGATAAAAGAAAAGGGTGGTCATGGCTTAATTACACAAAACCACCCCCATTAAGAGCTTCAAACCACCACTACTAACCACGACCCACGATTTGGGCTTTTGGAAAGAAAACATAGCCGACAAGGAACATAAAAATCAAGGAATTCACTCGGGAGCGAAAATCAAGGTATGGGAAAGCGTTGAGATGACTCAACATGGCATGACGTTGAGTGAGTCCCACTCACTCAATGCCTAACCAGACCTTGGCGTTGAGTGAGTTAGCCTCACTCAGCGCCAGAAACAACCATGGCGTTGAGTGAGTTTCACTCACTCAACGCCCTCCGCAAGAACAACTCTGGCGTTGAGTGAGCTAACCTCACTCAATGCCAAAACATCTATGGCATTGAGTGAGGTTCACTCACTCAATTCCCTGGCACTTAACTGCAAATAGAGATAGTGGAGTTGAGTGAGTTTGCCTCGCTCAATGCCAAAACAGCAATGGCGTTGAGTGTGGTTCACTCACTCAACGCCCTGGCACTTAGCCGCAAAGAGAGGCTGCGGCGTTGAGTGAGCTGACCACACTCAACGCCAAAACAACAATGGCGTTGAGTGAGGTCGACTCACTCAACGCCAGAGGATCTGGCCACTTAGAAGGGCTGTGGCGTATAGTGAGTCTACCTCACTCAATGCCAAAACAGCAATGGCGATGAGTGAGGTTCACTCGCTCAACGCCAAATGACTTGGCCGTAAACAGGTCTACGGCGTTGAGTGAGGTCACCTCACTCAACGCCAAAACTTAAATGGCGTTGAGTGAGGTCGAATCACTCAACACCAAAGTACTTAGCCTCAGAAAGGGCTGCGGCATTGAGTGAGCCCACCTCACTCAACGCCAAAGTACTTGGCCGCACAGAAAGCTACGACGTTGAGTGAGTTCACCTCACTCAACGCCAAAACTGAAATGGCATTGAGTGAGGTCGACTCACTCAACGCTAATGTACTTAGCCTCAGAAAAGGATGCGGCATTGGGTGAGCCCACCTCACTCAACGACAAAGTACTTGGCCACACAGAAAGCCGCAGCGTTGAGTGAGTTCACCTAACTCAACGACAAAGCGGAAATGGCGTTGAGTGAGGTCGACTTACTCAACGCCAAAGTACTTAGCCGCTAGCAGGGGCTGTGGCGTTGAGTGAGTCTACCTCACTCAATGCCCTAGTACTTAGCCAAATAAAATAGACCAAACTATGGCTTTTAGTCTGTGCACCACACTCAACGCCAAATCCCGAGAGCCTACCAAGACTGGTTCTAACCAGAGCACTACCACATAAATCTCCCTCTCTCTCTCTCGACTCAACCCGCAATAGCACCAAAGCAGACATAAAAATATGGAGTCTTAATGGCGGAAATATGCCAGTGGGTTGGTCAAAAACAGCACAAGGAGGGGGGGCTCATAAAGGAAAACTACTGCACAAAATTTTAGCAAGCAGAAGAGAAAAACTTGGCTTCTATCCTAGGGCTAACCGGGTAGTTAAGAGGGGGAAGATCAAAACATCAAGTGCAAGAACCACTTGCCTCTGTTTTTCAGCGAAGCTTCACTCGAGCCCTTCCTCTCCCTCTGCACCAGCAGCAGCAACACCTAGCAAGCACATCCAGAGCTTTAATGGCAGAAAGAGCAAAAACCGAAAATCCAAATCTCTTAAAAACTCCACGAAAATCAAATCTATTATCGTAGAAATGAAGATCTGAGCGAGAGCAATCCAGATCCACTCTCAGAACGGAATTCCGTCCACAAACGACCCCGGAATCGGCATCCGAATGGGAGCAGGTTCGGCGGTTCTACGCTTCTTTTCGCGAATAGGAGCAGGCGACAGTTTTCCGGAAGAAGAAGAATGGGCTAGCTAATTTGGCTTAATGCTTTTAAATAAATATAATCACGACTCATCAGCCTTAACCGCCTCCTAAGCTGCCGGTTTAATCACTTAGCCTAATAATTATAATTTGCATTTACTCTTAGCACACACAAAATGACGCGAAAACCAAACTACCTTGGAATTCGACGAAACTCGCACTGTAGCTAAATACCCATGCTACGAACGGAACGACGAAGTCGAAATTAACTTTCGATGAACAGAAATCGAGTTATACCTACCCGAAGCAAAAACACAAGCATCCCCCGAGAGGCCACACTGGGTCACCCAAAATGACCCGGCTTGCTAGGGAGATCTTGTCAATAGGCTACAAAATAGGGCTCTCAGTTCTAAGGAGTTAAGACCACACTCCACAGAAGACACAAGTCAAGAGAATGTGTCGACATAACGCCAAACGAGAATTAAATAATCGCAGAAAAATTGGGGGCGTTACAGTCACTCCCCCTAAAAGAAAGTTTCGTCCCGAAACTTTACGCACAACACTTCTACTATAGAAGGAAAAGTAACAAGCCAAACATTACAAGAAGGAAACATACCAATCCAATCAGGGGAACAGTTGAGGGTGAGCCTCCCTCATTTCCGACTCTAACTCCCAAGTCGCGCTTTCCAAATCATGATTCTTCTATAGAACTTTGACTATTGGGATGGACTTCCTTCGCAACACCCGATCTTGAGCATCCAAAATGCGGACCGGCACTTCAACAAAATGAGATTAGGCTCCAACTGGGGCAAAACATCCAATACTTGCCCACTGCTGCGCACACAATTCCGCAATTGGCTTACATGAAATACATTAAGAACACCTGGGATGTTTGCTTGCAAATCCAACCTATAAGCTGACACGCAAATCTGCTCCACAATCTTAAACGGGCCCACATACCTCGGGTCCAATTTCCGGTTCTTTCCGAACCTCTTAACACCCACCATCGGGGAAACCTTAAGAAAAACAAGGTGCCCTACAACAAACTCCAAGTCAGACCTACGCTGATTGGCGTTCTTCTAGTATCTCTCCTAGGCTATACAAAGCTTTTCTCGAATAAGCTCTACTGCGACTTCCATCTCCTCGAGCGCATCCGGACCCAACAAGGGTCCCTCACCTGCCTCAGCCCAAAACAGGGGAGTTTTGCAGCGCCTCCCATACAAAGCTTCAAAGGGAGCCATTTGCAAACTTTCTTGATAATTGTTGTTGTATGCAAACTCCATAAGTCGCAACCGCTCATCCCACGCTCCACCGTGGCCTAGAATGTAGTATCTGATCATATTCTCAACTATCTGGTTCACCTGCTCTATCTGCCCATTGGTCTGTGAATGGTAAGAAGTAGAATACCTCAGATCTGTACCCAAACCCTCCTGCAGACTCTGCCAAAAACGAGAACTAAACCGGGAGTCTCGATCAGAAATGATGCAAACAGGCACACCGTGCAATCTGATGACCTCATTCAAGTACAACTCTGCTATCTTCTTCATCGGATAGTCAATCTTATACGGCATGAATTGAGCACACTTCGTCAGTCTATCCACTATAACCCAAACAGAATCAAATCCCCTCGGAGATTTCGGTAAGCCCGTGATGAAGTCCATAGAAATACTTTCCCACTTCCAAGTCGGGATCTCTAGTGGAGTCAACTTTCCACTAGGCCTTCCGTGATCGGCCTTCACACGCTTGCAAGTGTGGCACTCAGCAACAAATAAGGCTATATCACTCTTCATCCCATACCACAAGGCAATTTGCTTCAAATCACGATACATCTTTGTAGATCCCAGATGGTAGGCAACACTGGATCCATGAGTCTCTCTGCATATCATACCCCTGATGTCCCCAACAGCGGGGATGCAAAATCTGCCATGGTACTTCAAAGTACCCGCATCATCGATAGAAAAATCCGGCAACTCCCCTCTCTCAGTCCTGGAGTATAAGTGCAGCAGGTCCGGATCATCCTTTTGGTGCAATCTAGTAAGAGAAATCCAAGACAGCTCTGCCACTGCCAAACTACTCTGCATATCACAGCATCCCACTGAGATATCCATAAGGAGGAACTCTTCCACTAAACGGTCGGCGGAGAGATTAAAGATCTTCCCCGTCTTCCGACTCAGGGCATCGGCCATCACATTGGCCTTGCCTGGATGATACTGGATCTCTACATCATAATCGGCCACATACTCTAGCCACCGACGCTGGCGCAGATTCAACTCCTTCTGCGTGAACACATACTTCAGGCTCTTGTGATCAGTGAAGATCTTGCACTGAGCCCCATAAAGTAGATGCCTCCACAGCTTCAACGCATAAATCACCGCTGCAAACTCAAGGTCATGCGTCGGGTAATTTGTCTCATTAGCCTTTAATTGCCTTGACCCCTACGTAATCACTTTTCCAGCCTGCATCAACACGCAACCCAGAGCAACATGCGAAGCATCCTCGTACACATCATACTCCACACCCTCAGTAGGTAGGGTCAGAACGGGAGCAGTGCACAATCTGTTCTTTAGCTCCAGGAAGGCTTCTTCGCACTTCTCGTTCCAAACAAAGGTCGCGTTCTTCTTTGTCAACCTAGTTAAAGGTGCTGCTAGGGTAGAGAAACCCTCCACGAACCTCCTGTAGTAGCCGACCAACCCTAGAAAGCTCTTTATCTCCTTGGGCGTGCGCGACCTACTCCAATCCATCACTACTGCGATCTTTTCTGGGTCGACCGAGATCCCATCCTTGTTCACCACGTGGACCAGAAACAAGACCTGAGGCAACCAAAATTCACACTTGCTCAGCTTGGAGAATAACTTGTGATTCCTCAACTCCGCTAGAACCAAGCGCAGATGCTGCTCATGCTCCTCAGCGCAGCGGGAATAGACCAGCACGTCATCAATGAAAACCACAACGAACTTGTCTAGGAAATCCTTGAACACCCGGTTCATCATATCCATGAAAGCTGATGGTTCTTTGGTCAAACCAAATGACATCACCAAGAACTAAAAATGTCCATGCCTCGATCAAAACGCAGTCCGTGGAATATCTACCTCACGGATCTTGAGCTGATGATAGCAAGAACGAAGATCGATCTTCGAGAACACCGTGCTACCGCACAACTGGTCAAATAAGTCATCAATCCTTGGCAGAGGGTACCTGTTCTTAATAGTGAATTTGTTCAACTCCCTGTAGTCGATGCAAAGCCGCATCGATCCATCTTTCTTCTTCACAAACAGAAGAGGAGCACCCCAAGGCGACAAACTCTGCCTGATAAACCCTTTTGCCAACAGCTCATCCATCTGGACTCACAACTCTTCTAACTCATGAGGGGTCATCCGGTACGGTGCCTTAGCAATAGGACGCGTACCTGGTTCCCAATCAATCACAAACTCAACATCCGGATCGGGAGGAAGACCAGGAAGATCATCAGGAAAAACATTAGCGAAATCACAAACAACAGGAATCTCCTCCAAGCGTGGTATGCGAACAGCGGTTCAAACCACCGAGACTAAACAAGCAAAACAATCAGAATGAAACAACTTCTGAGGCACATACCGCAGTTATGACAGGAGAATCCTTGCATGGATCAACATATATGCTTCCGGGCTGACCGTTGTCCTTGATGAAATCCAAGCGCTTCCCTTTGCACTAAATAACCACATCATATTTAGACAGCCATTCCATGCCCAGAATAACATCAAAGTCCTAAAGATCAATCATCTTCAAGTCTGCCTTCGCAAGAAAGTCTCCCAACAAAGGCAATCTAGAATGCCCAAATCTGATAACACATATTCACTAGAGGGGAACTTGACACAGATGGTATCCCGAACTCGATCTAGAGTCAACCGATGGCGCTCCACAAAGGCTCTAGCCACAAATGAGTGGGTAGTGCCGGAGTCAAACAGAACACGCACCCAACAGTTTTTCACCTTAAATTTCCCTATAGGAGTATATAACTAAGGATCTACCAAAACAAAACTGCAATCATTCTAATAAAAACAAAAATAAAACCTTAAGGCTGGAAAAACAACTAACCTGAGATGACCTGAGTCGAAGCTTTAGCCTCCTCGAAAGAGATCACGTTCAGCATTACCTTGCCCTTGTCTACACGTTGTGGCGGAGGTAATGCCTAAAGTGGAACTGCATGAAGAGCACGCTAGACCTGAGGACACCTAGACTTGATGTGACCCTTCTGCCCACACTGATAGTAGACTTTATCCTTGGACCAGCACTGGGCAGCATCATTCCCGGGTCGCTTGAAAACAGAATAGGAAACATCCCTCCTAGGAGCACCCTGAATAGCATGAACTTTCTCCTTCTTCTTAGTTTCTGCCTTCTTAAAACACCTCTCGACAGGGTGGCCTGACTGGCCACCGAAGCTACACACCACCTTGCTCTTCTTTCCCAAAGCAACACTGGGTACCTGGGGTTTCTTCTCATCGACAGACTTCCTCTTGTCCTTCCTCATTTGCTAGACTCTGCTCTTTGCAGTCTCGATAGCCTCCATCTTTAGAGCAGCCTCCACTACCCCCGTATAAGTCTCTGATCCATAAGCACTAGTAAACTGCTATACCTCGCTCCTTAAGCCACCAAGAAACCGCTTTACTCGATCAGCCTCAACACTCACCAACTAAGGAGCAAACCGGCTCAACTTGCTGAACTCTATCTCATACTCACCGACCGTGAGTTGCCTTTGCTTCAGGTGGAGGAATTCGTTCATAAGACGGTCACGCTCGACCGAGGGCAATAACTTCCTCAGCAGCATTTCCTTGAATACTTCCCAAGAGCATCCAGCTACCAAGCTCTCCTTTTCTCTCAGCCACCGACTCTTAGCCAAACCCTTAAGCTGATAGGCGGCTATCATCACTCTCTGATCATCTGCAATACCGAAAAACGAGAACATCTCCTCCATGGAGATCAGCCAATCATCTATGACCATGAAATCTGCCTTCCCATCATAAGTAGGACGGCTAAGTCTTTGAAACTGAGAGATAAATGCCATCTCCGCTGGCACCACCACCGGAGGTCTCAGGGGTGCAGGAGGAGGAGGAACAGCTAACCCCCCTGCAGGGCCTTGCACTCCCATAGTCTCCCCTGCCACAACTGCCACCAGAGACTTGATCTAGGCCTGCATCTCCGTCATCTGCCTACTCATGGAATCGCTACTCTGTCGGAGGCTCTCGATCACCGCATCATTCTACGCTCCAGATGACTCACCATCAGACAGGGGAGTCGATCTAGTCGAAGGACGCCTCGCCATCCTAAAATCATAATAACGTTAGTCAGATCCTAATACAATAGCTACAACTATCTACAAGTATAGACAATACATACATAAATATGAACTTAAAGCTGCTATACTTGCTCTGGGAGTTCATTTTTTTTTACAAAAATTGAAGTTATGCCTTAACCTAGGATGGTTAACCACCACCATACTAACTCTTATGCCTAGATCGGGAATGCATGACTTTACATTATTTTTGACTCGAAAACTTATGTGTGTACATATGTCATCCTGCAAGTCTTTTGCTTGGCACATTGTGCTTATGCAATGTTATGCTATGCATGTTTGTGCTATGCATTCTAAAAAGGCCCTAATGTATGTTATGAGCGGCGTACACATGAAAATATTTTGCATCCCATACTACATAACATCCTTATGCAAGGAAAAAAGAAAACGAGCTAGTCGCAGCCATGTGGTGAGGTTATGCATCTCATACTACATAACCCTCACATGTTTCCCCTATGGTGGATCCATATACAAACACATATTATGCATCCCATACTACATAATATGCCCCGTATACTTCATGTTATGCTATGATTGCAGTGTTCGTGCTTTTGCCAAGACGTGCTGATGACATATCGGTGTGTGAATGACATAATGCTGAACTACTACTGCAATCCAAAGGGAAGGTTGCCCGACTAGCCTGTCAAGCAACCTCCCTCTGATACCAACTGTCACAACCCGCATTTTCTCCGAATTAAGGGTTATCAGAGTAAGGGAAAACACGCTTCGTGATGCCATGTCAAGCAGGGGATAACTGCTGACGCTCAGGCAAATCTAACTACTTTACTTTATGAAGGTTCATGAGTTAAATGATTAGAAAATAAGTTATATTTTTTTAAAGGCCGTATCCCTCAGCGCGGTGGATCATCTAGTCCACAGTTTAAAAACTATACTGATATGCTGCAGAAAATACATCATTCAGGTTTGACATCCTAAAATAGTGCATAAGTGCCCCTAGAGAACAACTTATATTATGCAAGACCCTACATTTTTTTATACCATATATAAGAAAATGATTCTTTTTACGTTGTTTGAAAAATAGTGTTTGAGTTTTATTAAACATGTTGATCATGTGATATACTTATAATAGTGTTTTAGGTTTAAAAGTAACTAGCAACCTAGCATAAATCATCCCCAAAGCAAGTAGACAATCTCCAAAAAAGGTAGCAGCAAAAAAAATAACATATCTAATATCAAGGTAAAACTACCAGTGGGCACCAACAAACTGACACGAACCCACTGGACAGTATGTTTGTCTATAAGAAAAACAACACCAAAACTACCTCGCAAAAACAAGGAACTGATCTCTATAGCACCAGAGACCACCAACAACTGCACAGCACCACTAGCCGTAAGAGTGGCTACTATCCAGAACCTGAGGCATTCAAAGAAGAAAGAATACCTCAGCAAGCAAAACAAGAAAACTGGTCGAAAGTGTCAATCGGAAGATAAGTAAAAGAGGAAAACAAATCAGTAACAGTCACAACTGCCCAAGGCAAGGCAAAAAGGAAGTGCACTAAGTGCAAGGACACAACAGTAACTCTGCCCAAATACTGCAGAGTCTTCAAGGCTACCATGAGCCAAAACGCTGCAATCTACCAAGGAAGAAACATCTAACACCCTAAGCTGTGAGAGATGGTAGTAGCAAAATAAACAATGTGGATCCGGGTTGGAGGCAAACGCAGTCCCCCATCCACCATTTCCAAGCAAACAAAGCTCAAGGGTCTACATGTGAAAGCACTAGGGACCTCCCACTCCCTTGCCCAGCCCGTACCTGGAGCAAGATAAAAGAAAAGGGTGGTCACGGCTAAATTACACAACACCGCCCCCATTAAGAGATTCAAACCACCACTACTAACCACGACCCACGATTCGACCTTTGGGAAAGAAAACATAGCCAACAAGGAACATCAAAATCAAGGAATTCACTCGGGAGCGACAATCAAGGTAAGGGAAAGCAATGAGATGACTCAACACGGCATGGCGTTGAGTGAGTCCCACTCACTCAATGCCTAACCATACCTTGGCGTTGAGGGAGTTAGCCTCACTCAATGCCAGAATCAACCATGGCGTTGAGTGAGGTTCACTCACTCAACGCCCTCGGCAAGAACAGCTCTGGCGTTTAGAGAGCTAACCTCACTCAACGCCAAAATAGCTATGGTGTTGAGTGAGGTTCACTCACTCAACGCCCTGGCACTTAACTGCAAACAGAGACAGTAGCATTGAGTGAGCTGGCCTCGCTCAATGCCAAAACAGCAATGGAGTTGAGTGAGGTTCACTCACTCAACGCCATGGCACTTAGCCGCAAAGAGAGGCTGCGGCATTGAGTGAGCTGACCTCACTCAATGCCAAAACAACAATGGCATTGAGTGAGGTCGACTCACTCAACGCTAGAGGACCTGAACGCTAAGAAGGGTTGTGGCATTGAGTGAGTCTACCTCACTCAACACCAAAACAGCAATGGCGTTGTGTGAGGTTCACTCACTCAACGCTAAAGGACTTGGCCGCAAACAGGTCTACGACGTTGAGTGAGGTCACCTCACTCAATGCCAAAACCGAAATGGAGTTGTGTGAGGTTGACTCACTCAATGCCAAAGTACTTAACCTCAGAAAGGGCTACGGCGTTGAGTGAGCCCACCTCACTCAACGCCAAAGTACTTGGCCGCACAGAAAGCTACGGCATTGAGTGAGTTCACCTCACTCAATGCCAAAACTTAAATGGCGTTAAGTGAGGTCGACTCACTCAATGCCAAAATACTTAGCCTCAAAATAGGCTGCGGCGTTGGGTGAGCCCATCTCACTCAACGGCAAAGTACTTGGCCACACAGAAAGCCGCGGCGTTGAGTAAGTTCACCTCACTCAACGCCAAAGCGGAAATGGCGTATAGTGAGGTCGACTCACTCAACGCCAAATTACTTAGACGCTAGGAGGGGCTGCGTCGTTTAGTGAATCCACCTCAATCAACACCCTAGTACTTAGCCAAATAAAACAGACCAAACTATGGCTTTGAGTGTGTGCACCACACTCAACGCCAAATCCTGAGAGCCTACCAAGACTGGCTCTAACTAGAGCACTACCACAGAAATCTCCCTCTCTCTCTCAGCTCCACCCGTAATAGCACCAAACCAGACATAAAATCTGGAGTCTTAATGGCGGAAATATGCCAGCGTGTTGGGCACAAACAGCACAAGGAGGGGGGCTCATAAAGGAAAACTACTGCACAGAATTCTAGCAAGCAGAAGAGAAAAACTTGGCTTCTATCCTAGGGCTAACCGGGTAGTTAAGAGGGGGAAGATCAAAACAGCAAGTGTAAGAAACACATGCCTAGGTTTTTCAACGAATCTTCACTCGAGCCCTTCCTCTCCCTCGGCACAAGCAGAGCCACACCTAGCCAACACATCCCAAGCTTTTATGGAGGAAAGAGCAAAAACCGAAAATCCAAATCTCCTAAAAACTCCATGAAAATCAAATCTCTTACCGTAGAAATGAAGATCTGAGCGAGAGCAATCTAGATCAGCTCTCGGAACGGAATTCCATCCACAAACTCCCCCGGAATCGGCGTCCAAAGTGGAGCAGTTTTGGCGGTTCTCCGCTTCTTTTCGTGAATAGGAGCAGGCGACGATTTTCGAGAAGGAGAAAAATGGGCGCGCTAATTTGGCTTAAGGCTTTTAAAAATATCTAATCACGCCTAATCAGCCTTAACCGCCTCCTAAGCCGCCGGTTCTAATCACTTAGCCTAATAATTATAATTTGCATTTACTCTTAGCACCCAAAATGACGCGAAAACCGAACTACCTCGGAATTTGACAAAACTCGCACCGTAGCTAAATACTCATGCTACGAACGCAACGTCGAAGTCGAAATTAACTTTCGACGAACAAAACTCAAGTTATACCTACCCGAAGCCAAAACACAAGCATCCCCCGAGAGGCCTCACTAGGTCACCAAAAACGACCCGGCTTGCTAAGGAGATCTTGCCAATAGGATACAAAATACGCAACTCAGTTCTAAGGAGTTAAGACCACACTCCACAGATGACACAAGCCAAGAGAACGCGTATACTTAACGCCAAACTAGAATTAAATAATCGCAGAAAAATCGGGGGCGTTACAGCCGTGCTGATACTCTTAAGTATGTTGATAACTTCTGGTCTTGTTTTTAGTTTCCGCTATTTGTTTATTCTGAGTTTTGAGCTGGGTAGTAAATATCATCTTTTAATGAATAATCTGTGGCATCTATATGTTGTGGGGCCCCGACCGGATCCATATTATACGGTCATTACAGGGGAGGAGTTACAAAAATTTCCTCCTTCAGATTTGTTTCCACTGCCTTGAGAGAGGCAATCTCTTTTAACTGCTTTTTCACTACCTTACGACATTTGTCAAAAGCTTTTAAAAGGTTTTCGTGTTGAACAATCAACTCAGAGTCACCTTTCTCTTCAGAAGAGTAGCCATCATGAACATTCGAGGATGTTTCTGATTCAGAGATTATCGTGTGCGAGTTTACTTTCCCGCGACACTCAGAGTCGACAACCTACTTGTCAGATTGGGCCATAAGCCCAAAGTAAGCTTCTTCGTTCTCAGAGCTCAACTCACTCGAGTCACTGTCACTAAGAGTCTTCGACTTTCTTGCGACGAAGCTCTTTTCTTCTTTCTTCTTTCCTTTGAAGGATATCTTCTCATCCTTTTTGGAGCTATCCTTCTTCTTATACAGACACTCCACCATCAAGATACCTTAAAGGTAGACTGAATCTCGGCTTATGGTACCCAAGAAGTAATGATATCGAACTAATAGGTTTTTCAGATGCAGATTTTGCACGTAGTAAAGATGATAGAATGATCACTTCCGGGACTTGCCAATTCTTGGAAGGAGACTCATTTCTTGGAGCAGCAAAAAGTAAAATTGTGTCACAATCTCAATGGCCGAGTCAGAATACATTTCTTCCGGTAGTTGTTGTGCACAATTGCTTTAGATAAAGAATCAATTGGAAGATTACAACTTGAACGTCAAACACATCCCGTTGTTTTGCGACTCCTCCAGTGCAATAGCAATAGCCAACAACCCAGTCTCTTACAGCCGGACAAAGCATATTGAGCTAAGATACCACTTCATCCGGGATCATGTGGAGCATGGGGATATAGATCTACAGTATGTCCCAATAGATAGGCAGATTGCAGAAATATTCACGAAGACGCTGGACGAGACTAAGTTATCTTTCTTCAAATCTTAAGTTTGTATGCTCAACAAACAGTAATAGACAAGAAGGACTCATTTCACAGCACAGAAATCAAG
Source organism: Platanthera zijinensis (assembly GCA_039513925.1). NCBI lineage: Eukaryota > Viridiplantae > Streptophyta > Magnoliopsida > Asparagales > Orchidaceae > Platanthera > Platanthera zijinensis. Next base: position 134,091,708 of record CM077078.1, read on the forward strand.
GATAAGTCAAAAAGTTGTAATTTCTCTAAGTTGAACTTCATTTCTCGAGATAGGTAATGAATACTCGAGTACTCGGCTAAGACCACTCTAGTACTTCTTTGAAATCTCGAGAACTAAGTAAGCCACTCAGGGGCTATCACTCGAGTGTTTAACTTCTTCTCGAGAAGTAAAAAAATGCCACTCGAGTACTGTCATATTGTCACTCGAGTACCATCATTCCTTCACTCGAGTAATAAACTTCCATTCGAGAAAGCACTCCTAAGATACCTCGGCGTGCAAGCCGGACAAAATCTAAAACATGAATCACACAATCAAAGGAAGAAAGCTAAATGTACAACAACACTTCATGAGGCTTAGGGCTTTTTGCCCGGCGCACTAGCTCCTACTTGCGATCCTTGCCCTGTAAATATTTGAAGTAACGGGGGTCAGCAAAGGCCGACCTCTACCATGTAACCAACACATCTCCTCCCGGCCGCCCCTAATGGACCCTGGGGTACCCCTCCAACCTGCAAGTCAGCACTTCGTACACCATACACATAAATATATAAAGCTTTAAAACAGGTTTCGATGTATCATACAACAAACACGTTTTCTATGTTGAGAATAGTGTGAAAAAGGGCCTACTATGCAACATGTATGCAAACCCGGGCTTCGCCCTAAGCACCCTATCTCGTATGCATCTAACACATCATTAAACAACTGTGTACTTCCGTTTCCCCATTGGCATAAAGCTGCAAAAAAAGGGAACTACAATGTCCCTAACGGCCTAAGCGTCATTACACGGAAATCCTTCAAAGGCCCCACCCACACACGGGTCTTAAACCTCGGGCTTGCCTGCAAATTTTGACTTCTAACATTAGGATTTCATCTCACACACAAACCAATTCTAAGAACCCTTGTTGGACCCCACCCGCTCATGGATTCATTGCCCGGGCTTGCCCTACCCTCAGCATTCTCGTCAGTCTCACAGAAGGGGACTAGTCTTGCCGGGACATTCTTCCCACATGACTTACATGTCATGGGATACCTAGCCGACCATGAAGATGTAGCCACACCTTAGCACGGCACAACCGTAAACTTTCCCACCCTAATCCACCATTTGTACTACAACGTTCCCGCGCACCAAGGAAACCATCTACCACCAAAGCGGAGCTAACCTTGTCCAGTTCTGGCTATGAGTACTCACTCAAGAAAAAGGGGGAAATGCAAACATTACAACGGCGTCTTGCCGCAACGGATTTCTACCAAAACCTCAAGGCTCGCTATGCAACATCACTGAGTCGGACTAACGGTCGTGACTATGGCTTCACCCAAAATACCTAATCCACTAACGGAGCGGATCACGAATGCAAAATCATGTTGGGGACGGACACAATCGACCTGGATGTTCCTCTTGAACCATGGAAACCCAAACCCCTCTCATTTGAGAGATCTGGAGCCCAAAACTGAAAAGAAAAGATGTTAAACGTGCATCCTAAAACCAAGAGGAGAAATGTCGTTACCTTTCAACCTCTCTTTCTAGCCATGGAGGAACTTGGTCAGATAAACACCATCGCAATGATCTTGACTTGATAGATCTGGACTCCGGTCGAGAAACGGTGCTTCGAAGCTTCTCCGGTGGCCGGAACTCTCCTCTACCTTTTTCCTTGCTCTCCCATACCTCTAACCCTTAGAAAGAGAAAGATCTAAATGGAATGAGGGTTTGAAACCCTATTCCCGGCCTAATACTTGCAGTGGAAAGCCTGAGCCATCAGATCCTACTTGAAGGAAACGAACGGCCACAATTCATCGTGAAAAAGAATTTCTTGGGCCGAACACGACTTTTGACACTCCCATGTCCAAGGTCGTGTTCCCTCACTCTCCGTCAAACCAGAACTTACCGAACACTACACGGCCTAGGACATGCCCGTGTCTCAAATGACACGTTAGTTTCATGGGTTGTGTGCATCAATCGATACAGGGCCGAAACGTCTCGAATAGGACATGGCCATGTTACATGCTCGTGTCACATGCGTGTGCTAGACACGCCCTGAGACACGCCCGTATCCCAGGCCGTGTAATAGCCTCAGCACAACTCTCCAAACTGCCCGAGCAGGACACACCCTGTGACACGCCCGTGTCATAGGCCGTATGCCCAGTGTTGACCCTCGTCGAATGAAAATCGTCGACATCTCGGAAAAACGTCGACCTCGAGCACGACACGCCATATGAAACACCCGTGTCACAGGTCGTGTGCCCAGTGTTGACGCTCGTCGACTGAAAATCATCGACCTCTCGACAAAACGTCGACCTCGAGCACGACACGCCCTGTGACACGCCCGTGTCACAGGCCGTGTTAGCCTACTCAGAACCCAACTTGGCCCGAAATCGCCATCCGTTCCTCTTTCGAGTTTTGGGGCGTTACACTTCCTCCCCCCTTAAAATAATTTCGTCCTGAAATTTAAATAGAAAGTACACAAAACTTAAACGGTACCTGAGAAGAAAAGCTCGGGGTACTCCTCAAGCATGTCCTGCTCTTGCTCCCATGAAAGCTCCTCATGACCACAGCTGTCCCAACTAAATTTTACCAGTTTAACTTCCTTGTTCCGCAACTAACGAATTTCTGAATCTTTTATACGAATTGGACGAACTAGCGTCCTCAAGTCCTCTTCTATCGGCACTACTGCCGATTCGATCACCACACTAGTCTCTACCAAAGATTTCCTCAAGACGGAGACATGGAAGACATCGTGTAATCCACTCAGCTCCGTGGACAATAGCAACCGGTAGCAGGTTCTCCCACCCATTCTATAACCTCGAACGGTCCCAAAAACCTCGGACTCAACATATTGAGTAGGCAAACCCACGAAATGCCTTTGAACAGCTTGATCTTTAGATAAACCAAGTCTCCTACCGCGAACTCCACATTCCTGTGGCGAGCATTAAAATATTTCACTTGCTTATCTCGAGCTACCTTCATGCACTCTTGAATGGTTCGCACCAACTCACAAGCGTCAGCTACAACTTCTTTCCCCAAAAGCTTGGTGTCTCCCGCCTCTGTCCAAGACATCGGTGTTCGGCACCGCCTCCCATACAAAGCTTCGTATGGAGCCATCTTTATACTTGCTTGGTAACTATTGTTATATGCGAACTCTACCATGAAGAGATGATCCTCCCATTTCTTGCTGAAGTTCAGAGTACACATCCTCAGTATATCCACCATAGTATGGTTCGTTCTCTCGGTCTGCACATCAGTTTGAGGATGGAAGGCCGAAATGAACTTAAGCTTTGTGCCCAGGCATTTCTGCACCAACCTCCAATCCTTAGACGTGAAACGTCCATCGCGGTCACTAACTATGCTCTTCGGAATCCCAAGCAGTCGCACAATGTTGCGAATGTACAATTCTTCCAGCTTCTCCACGCTGTCCTCCTTCCGATTTGCGATGAACTGTGCCACTTTGGTCAAGCAGTCCACGATCACCCAAATTGTGTTGTTACCCTTCTGCGATCTAGGAAACACATGCATAAAATCCATGAAGATGTCATCAAATTTACACTCTGGGATAGGAAGAGGCTTCAGAAACCCGCCCGGTTTCGGACACTCGGCCTTCACGATGGAATAAGTTTGGCACTGAATCTCATACAAAGCTACGTCCCGCTTATGACCAGGCCACCAGTAGGATTTCTTCACATCCAAGTACATCTTTGTACTACCCGGGTGAATGGAGTGCTTTGTGAAGTGGGTCTCAAACATCAACTCCTCAAGGAGCTTGCCGAACTGCGGTACACAAATCCTATCGCCCTTCCTTAGACTACCATCAATCATCTCCCAGGCGCTACACTCGTCCTTTTGAGCTTCCTCCACGAACAGTTGGAACTCCGCATCCAAACGGGTTTCTTCCCAAATATAATCAGACAAATCATTCTGCATTTCAATCCAGTTCAATCGTGTCGCACTAGACTCACCTCTTGCTTCATATTCCATGCCAAGGGACTCCCAGTCCCGCCTCAATCGCTCATCATGTGCTTCGATCCAATTCCCTTACCTATAGTATTTTCTACTCAAGGCATCAGTCACCACATTGGCTTTGCCTAGCGTATACTGAATCGCCACCTCGTAGTCTCCAAGAAACTCAACCCACCTGCGCTGCCGCATATTCAAATCCTTTTGATCTAGGAGATACTTCAACATTTTGTGGTCCGTGAAGATCTCCACTTTCGCACCATAAACATAGTGCCGCCATAATTTTAGCACACAAATTACTGCCGCCAATTCCAAATCATGGACGGGGTAGTTTCTCTCGTGAGGCTTCAACTCCCTAGACCCAAAGGAAATCACACTGCCATGTTGCACCAAAATGAACCCCAAACCGCATCCGGATGCATCGCTGAAAATTTGAAATCCTTCAGTCCCCTTCGATAGACTTAGGATTGGAGCTGTCATCAGCCTTTCCTTCTGGGTATCAATTGCCTGATTGCACTCTTGTGTCCACACGAACTTCTGATCCTTACGAGTTAGTAAAGTGAGGGGTAGAGCTATCCGCAAAAAGTCTTCCACGAACCTTCGATTGTACCCGGCTAGTCCAAGAAAACTCTGGACTTTCTCCACGGTCCTCAACACTGGCCAATCTCTGATGGCTTCCACTTTCATTGGATCGACTGCAACCCCATCCCCACTAATCACATGGCCAAAAAACGCAACTTTCCCCAACCAGAATTCGCACTTTGAGAACTTTTCATAAAGCTGATTCTCTCTCAACACTTGTAGCACTATCCTCAAGTAAGTCTAGTGCTCTGCTTCTGACTTGGAATAAAGAAGAATGTCATCAATAAAGACGACTACAAACGAGTCCAAGTATTTGCAAAATACTCGGTTCATCAAGTCCATGAATACGAATTGTGTGTTTGTCAGCCCGAATGGCATCACCGAAAACTCAAAGTGACCATACCTCGTGCCAAACGCGGTCTTGGGTATGTCTTCGTCTCGAATTCATAACTAGTAGTAACCTGATTTCAAATCTAACTTTGAATACACCACCAACTCTACCAACTGGTCGAACAGATCGTCTATCCGAGGAATCAGATACTTATTCTTGATAGTCAGTTTGTTCAACTCTCAGTAGTCTATGCACAACCGCATACTACCATCCTTCTTCTTTACGAACAACACCGGTGCGCTCCACGGTGAAGAATTGTGTCTGATATACCCCTACTCCAAAAGTTCCTGTAACTTAACTTTAAGTTCGGCCAACTCCTTTGGTGCCATCCTAAAGAGAGGACGTAACACCGGCCTAGCCTCTGGTACTAACTCGATAGAGAAATCAATCTCCCACCGAGTAGGTGCTCCCGGAAGCTCCTCAGGAAACACGACCCCGAACTCTGCCACTACGGGTACTTCCCTAAGAGATAACCTGGAAAGGCTAACCTCTAACAATTCTACAAGCGCTACACATCCTTGGTTAACTGCCCGCACTAACTGCATGGCCGAAACTAGGGAAAAGGCAGCTCTGTGAAGACCCTCAAACTTGACTTCTTCTTATACTTCGCCCCTCAGGGTTACCACCTTGGGCATGCAGTCAATACTGGCACGCTGCTCTGCTAGCTAGTCCATCCCCAATAATACGTAAAACTCAGCCAACGGTAAAACTGTCTCAATCAACATGAAGTCGATACCGTCTAAACTCCAACATATACGTCCTTTAGCCCTGGTATTCATGGATGACCCATTGGGTGTAAGACCCCCCTACCGGAACAAAAAACACGACATGAGAGGTGTCTTATTCCCTGAATAGCCGCCTTGCGGTAGCACTAATACTCGGGCTAGACTGTACCACAAGACTCCTATTCTGCCGGCCACAACCAATATCATTCATTGCCGACCTAACCAGAATATAAGATACTGAAGTCAAATCCATAAAAAGCATATAGTCCATAATATCATAAATAAAGAACGTACAACAAGCTTCTATTATCATAGTACGTAAATAGTAGTTTGTCCAAAAGGGCTACATCAAAAACCTCTAACACTCACATCAGTAACCGACGGTAGCTACAGTACCGTCCCCTCAGGCCCTGTCGTCCTGGCCTGGCTGTCCGGCTACATAACCTGCTGCTCCACCTACGTGGTTTCCTCCTAAAAAGGAAGACGTAACTATCATTAGTCATAAAGACTAAGTGTCTTCACATCCTATCCCCCAGCGACACCTCGGCACCGTGCGGAGAAAGGAACATGGTACAATATAAATGAAACATAGGTACAAGCAGGTGGTATAGACTGAATAACACTATGTATATAAAGCAGTGTAATAAATGAGCAACATCTTAATTTAGCAATTCTACCATCTATAGCAGCATAAGAGTATAGAGCTATAACAGAAAGTAACTCAACTTATATGAATGTCCATACAAACATATAGGTTGAGGATCGTTCAGCAATAAGTAACTCATTGTATAGGAGTGCTCATACAAACTTATACGATGAGGATCTTATGTATTCAATGAAGTGTAATGATATGTATGCAATGCAATGACTCACCCATTATTACGCACATGTAATCGCTATGTCGACACGGACTTGTAGTTCCCACTTTTCGAGCAGGTAGCTAACCTCTCAGGCATCATCCGTCGTGGCCATACAGTGATAGTACAAAGGGCATCTCCACTACTAGGCTGGTCTCCAAACTATCTGGCCTAGGCCTTTGTACGCCTCAACGCTAAGAACACATTAGCGGAGCTCACATGCGTACTACGACTTAACGGGTGTCTCGGGTAGATGTGCACCGATATCCTAGCCCCGAACTGGCCTAAGGTGTGATAAGGAAGGAGCCTCAGAAATTAGAACGAGGACCAAGCCCAACCATTCACTTGGCACGAAAGGAGCCTCGGGACGTGAACACCGAGGACCAAGCCCAACTGCCTAAGGTCTATCTGTCAACTCCCATCATTGTGACGATTGGAGAGCCCGTAGACCTGCCACACTATCCTTAACCCGGGATTACGACACTGCGTGTCGACTCACGCCACATGCATGACAACCACATCGTGGTATGGAAGGAGCCTCGGAAACGAGCACGAGGACCAAGCCCAACTAACCACTTGGATCAGAAGAAGCCTCGGGACATGAACACCGAGGACTAAGCCCAACCGTCCATTTATGATTCTTACCAACGTTACCAACAAGTACGATCGGATATCCGCACTCACCCCTTTCACAATCTGGTGCCCAAACATAGGTGGCGAACCCCAAACACAGGTGGCGAACCACCTCATACAGTGGACCATCTTTGACTCCCTTATATGATAAGCCTCAAGACCATGATTACGTCTAATGCTATGGTCACATAACTTTAACATCACCTCTAACAACTCATTCACCCAAATCAATCATTGGTTTACACTTGAGTTAACCATCTTTTTAACACCTCACATGTTCATACAACCAACACCGAATCAATTACCCAAGCTCTAGTGAATCTTGTTATTAAACGACTAATTACCCTTCGTTCATTAACCCCCACCATGTCGTTTCGTTCAACCACATACCATTTCACCTTTTCTTTACGTGGGGTCTATCCAGTAATTTTATCATGTGTTGAATCATCACAATTAGGCATATTATGAATCGCTTATAACTTAACGTCGGATTGTTACAAAACCTCTTGCGAGTCCAAACCCAACTTTACACTTACCAAGGAATTTCAGGTTCAGAACACCTGATGGAAAACCACCTCAACCGGGGATTCCCGTGGCTACTGGAATCCGATGAGTGTGCGTAACCCCTCGATGGAATGGAATTTCCATGGGAAAAAAAGTTCATGTTCAGTCTGCAACCAAAATCAGACTGTATCACACATGAAATTATCTCCAAAGCCTGCTACGTATAGAATACAATTTCTGCACGATTAGTCTGACAACCCTTTACTTTGATCAGACATTCCCGTGGATACAAACTTCACCCGAAGGCATATAACCACTCGGCGGAAAGGTAATTCCAAGGGCTACGACTTTCGTTTTTAGTCGGAAGGCCAGATCTGGCAATATCTTGCCTGAAAATTTCTAAGAAGGTCGCTGCGTGCAGAACACAGATTTCTGCACGCATCTTGAGGCAAAATGAACGGCATCGATTCATCTTCCTACTCAATCTGATCCTCACAAATCACAACCAGAAGTTACTCCACCCTTATTCACCCTCTTAAGGCCATTCCTCTTCACGAAACAACCCCCATCATCACTTTGAAGGAAGGGGAGGTTGAAGATGACTAAACCTTCGAACAGAAGTTCTAGCAAGGCCCTCCTAGAAATCTTCATCTCACACATCAAGACTCATTTGAGTCGATATCTCGCCTAAGGATAACTACAGATCTAGCACCAAGGGAGAGGGGAGGAATCTCACCTCATTTTCAGCGGTTCTTCCATCTCCGTCCATGGATCTTGTCATTCTTCTCGTCGGCATCCATTTTCCTTGGAGGCAGTGGCGATTCATCAAGAAGTTTTGTTGGCTCAAACAAGTTCTTGTTGAAGACTGAACATGAATGTTGTAGCCCATGGAAAGAGCTTTCCATCGAGGGGAAACATGCACTCACCGGATTCTTGTAGCCACGGGAATCTCTGGTTGAAGTTGATGTCCAGTAGGTGTTCTGCACCTGAAATTCCTGGGTAAGTTTAAAGTGTGGTTCAGACTCGGAAGAAATTTTGTAACAATCCGACGTTAAGTTGTAGGCGATTCTATATATTCCTAACTGTGATGATTCAACACATTATGAAATTACTGAATAGACCCTATGTAAACAAATGGTGAAATGGTAGGTGGTTGAAAGAAACGACTTGGTGGGGGTTAATGAACGAAGGGTAATTAGTCGTTTAATAACAAGATTTACTAGAGCTTGGGTAATTGATTTGGTGTTTGTTGTATGAACATGTGAGGTGTTAAATAGATGGTTAACTCATGTGTACACAAATGATTGATTTTGGTGAAGGAGTTGTAAGAGGTGATGTTTAAGTTATGTGACCATAGCATTAGACATAATCATGGTCTTGAGGCTTGTAATATAAGGGAGTCTAAGATGGTCCGCTGTATGAGGTGTTTCTCCACCTGTGTTTGTGGTAAACCCTTATGGTGCCTTGGGCAAAGGATTGTGAAAGGGGTAAGTGAGGATATCCGATCACACTGGTTGGTAACGTTGGGAAGAATCATAAATGAATGGTTGGGCTTGGTCCTCGATGTTCATGTCCCGAGGCTCCTTCCGTGCCAAGTGGTCGGTTGGGCTTGGTCCTCGTGCTCGTTTCTGAGGCTCCTTCCGTACCACGATGTGGTTTTCATGCATGTGGTGTGAGTCGACACGCGGTTTCGTAATCCCGAGTTAAGGATAGTGTGGCAGATCTACGGGCTCGCCAATCGTCACATCGATGGGAGATGACAGCTAGAACTTGGGCGGTTGGGTTTGGTCCTCGGTGTTAATGTCGCGAGGCTCCTTCCGTGCAAAGTGAACGGTTGGGCTTGGTCCTCATGCTCATTTCTGAGGCTCCTTCTGTATCACACCTTAGGCCAGTTCGGGGCTAGGATCTCGGTGCACATATAGCCGAGACACCCGCTGAGCCATAGTATGCATGTGAGCTCTGCTATTGTGTTCTTAGCGTTGAGGCATACGAAGGCCTAGGCCAGGTAGTGTGGAGACCAGCCTAGTAGTTGAGATTCCCACTCTACTGTCACCATCTGGCCACAACGGATGATGCCTGGGAGGTTAGCTACCTGCTCAAAAAGTGGGAACTACAAGTCTGTGTCGACATAGCGATTGCATGTGCGTAATCATGGGTGAGTCATTGCATTGTATACATGTCATTACACTTCATTACATACACATGATCCTCATCATATAAGTTTGTATGGGCACTCCTATACGATGAGTTACTTACCGCTGAACGATACTCAACCTATATGTTTGTACGAGCATTCATATAAGTTGAGTTACTTTCTATTATAGCTCCATACTCTTATGCTGTTGTAGATTGTAGAATTGCTAGATTAAGATGTTGCACATTTATTACACTGCTTTATATACATAGTGATATTCAGTCTATACCACCTGCTTATACCTATGTTTCATCTATATTGTACCTTGTTCCTTTCTTCGTCCGCTGCCGAGGAGTCGCTGGGGGAGCGGATGTGAAGCCACTTAGTCTTTATGACTAACAATTGTTACGTCTTCCTTTTTAGGAGGAAACCACACAGGTGGAGCAGCAGGTTATGCAGCCGGATAGCCAGGCCAGGATGACAGGGCCTGAGGGGACGGTACCATCGCTACAGTCGGTTACTAATGTGAGTGTGAGAGGTTTTTGATCTAGCCCTTTTGGGCAAACCACTATTTGCGTACTCTGATATTAGAAGCTTGTTGTATCTTCTTTATTTATGATATTATGGACTATATGCTTTGTGTGGATTTGACTTTTGTGTTATATTTTGGTTGGGTTGGCAATGTGCGATATTGGTTGTGGCCGGCAGAAAAGGCGTCTTATGGTACAGGCTATCCCGAGTGTTAGTGCTACCGCAAGGCGGCTGTTCTAGTCATAAGACCCCTCTCGTGCCGTGTTTTGTGTTCCGGGAGGGGGGTCTTACAAATGGTATCAGAGGATTCGCTCCAACAGATATCCGTGTACACCCGTCCTTGAAAAGTGGAGCCCATGAGGGACTTCCACCACCTTTTGGCGTGCAGCTCTAAGAGTGTCACTACAACGGTCACCGCCATGTTGTTTGGGCACCTTATTCCTGCGAACAGTTCTTGTACAGTGTCGAGCCATTCTTCTATACGCACTGCCGATTCCGTCCCAAGGTAAGCAGGAGGGGAGAGAGCTCGGAAAGTGCTTAACCAATTGGATTTCGGACAATGCTGTTGTACAGGGGCTTGCTGGGATTGGGACCTTAAGGAGTCCAGGATAGCTGTGAGCGCCTGCCCCAGCTCTTATTATTGGAATTGTGTAGGTACGGACGGGGCGGGGGTGCTCCTTACTGGCTCAACATGCACTGGGATCTACATGTAACGTACAAACTTAAGGTTAGGTCGGCTAATCCAAGGTCAAATATCGACAAACTTAATGTGAATTTCATATGGGCACACCATTGCCGTGATTTGTAACATCCCGATTTGCACTAGGACCCTTGTGCGTGCTTTTGAGTCAAGATAGGTGATTTAGACTCAGAGAGTGTAGGCGATCAGGCACGCACTCGTGGGGAAAAGAGAAGTTATGCCTGTGAAGGACACGGGTAGAGACACGGGTGTGTCCCTACCTGTGTGCATCTGCCAGAACTCAAGTGGCGCTGGGTGGTCTTGAGAATTGCATTGAGTGCTAGTTTTGAGTATGACACGGGTAGAGACACGGGCGTGTCCCTACCCATGTGCTGTGGCATTGAGTGGTATTGCGTTGAGTGTCAGTTTTAAGTATTATACAGATAGAGAAACGGGCGTGTCCCTACACGTGTGCAGTGGCATTAAGTGGCATGGCGTTGAGTGTTTGTTTTTAGTATGACACAGGTAGAGACACGGGCATTTAACTACCCGTGTGTTGTGGCGTTGAGTGGCAGGGCGTTGAGTGATAAAAAAATGATGCCGAGTGGTCTGACCCGAGAAGGAAACGGGTAGAGATACGGGCGTGTCTCTACCCGTGTGCATCTATTAGAGAATAAGCAGGATTGACCCGAGCAGTACAAGGGTAGAGGAACGGGTAGAACTACGGCCGTGTCATATTGACATGGGTACAGACACGGGCGTATTAGTACCCGTGTATGTGCACGAAGCGGCAGTTGAACTGTTGACGCCGTTTCACCCGAGCAGGACACGGGTAAGGACAAGGGCGTGTCCCTACCCGTGTCACTTCTGAATAAAAAGGAAAATGAAACCCTATCCATTTTATTTCTCTTCCAAGCCATATCTTATGGAGAAAACATTTGGAGAAGGGAAGAACATGCTAGAGACAACCAAACTCCGTGAGGAATCGCCACCGCCGCCAAGGAAAAGGGATACCGACGAGAAGAATTATAAGATCCATGGCCGGAGATGGCGGAACCGCTGGAAATGAGGTGAACTTCCTCCCCTCTCCCTTGGTGCTAGATCTGTAGTTATCCTTAGGCGAGATATAGACTCAAAGGAATCTTGATGTGTGAGATGAAGATTTCTAGGCGGGCCATGCTAGAACTTGTGTTCTATGGTTTAGTCATCTTCAACCTCCCCTTCCTTCAAAGTGATGATGGGGGTTGTTTCGTGAAGAGGAATGACCTTAAGAGAGTGAATAAGGGTGGAGGAACTTCTGGTTGTGATTTAGGAGGATCGGCTTGAGGAGGAAGATGAACCGATGCCGTTCATTTTGCCTCAAGATGCTTGCAGAAATCTGCGTTCTGCACGCAGCGACCTTCTTGGCTATCTTCAGGCAAGATATGGCCAGATCTTGGCTTTCAACTAAACACGAAAGTCGTAGTCATTGGAATTACCTTTCCGACGAGTGGTTACACGCCTTTGGGTGAAGTCTGTAACCACGGGAATGTCTGATCAAAGAAGAGGGTTGTCAGATAAAGCGTGCAGAAATTGTATTCTCTACGCACCAGGCTTTGGATCCAATTTCCTGTGTTATACAGTCTGATCTGGGTTGCAGACTGAACATGAAAGTTGTGGACCATGGAAATACCTTTCCATCGAGGGGTTATATGACTCACCATATTCCTGTAGCCACGAGAATCCCCTGTTTCAGTTACCGTCAAGCAGGTGTTCTGCACCTGAAATTCCTTGGTTAGTGTAAAGTTGGGTTTGGAGTCGGAAGAGGTTTTGTAACAATCCGATGTTAAGTTGTAGGCGATTCATAATATGTCTAATTGTGATGATTCAACACATTATGAAATTACAGGATAGACCCCATGTAAACTATTGGTGAAATTGTGTGTGGTTGAACGAAACGACTTGGTGGGGGTCAATGAACGAAGGGTAATTAGTAGTTTAATAACAAGATTCACTAGAGCTTGGGTAATTGATTCGGTGTTGGTTGTATGAACATGTGAGGTGTTAAATAGTTGGTTAATTCAGGTGCACGCATGAAAATACGTTTTGTAGACTAAACTATTATCGTATTTTCTATTTTATATTGTACAAATCATGTCTATTATTAGTTTATTTTTTTTTATCATTTTTATGTAAATATTATTGTCACTAACATTTTCTTGACCTTTTGCAGGTTTTCAGAAAATGGGTCAAAAATGACATGACACGCCCCCCTGCCACGCCCTCCCTGGTCGTGACCTAGGGCGTATCGCCCGATTCCGAGGACTCCTGCTGGAAGTGACAGAAAAACGAACAAAATCGCTATCACGCCCCCCTAACACGCCCTCCCTGGGCATGTCACCAGGCGTGACCATGGGCGTGTCGCCCTCTGCCGCAAAGCCTGCCGCCACATTGAATGCAGGTTCCGCCATAGCATGCAACAGTACTGTCACGCCCCCCATCACGAGCGTGACCTGGGGCATGACATCAACTTTTGCGACGACTGACAGATTTTCGACCAATGATTTTGACATGACGTGAGTGTCACGCCCCCCTACACGGGCGTGACCTAGGGCGTGACCACCGATGTACAAAGGCAATGATCCTTCCCGCAAGAGTCCAGAGCCCGAGGTCAACATAGTACTGTCACGCCCCCTGACACGCCCCCCCTAGGGCGTGTCGGATGGCATGACCAACCCAAGATTTTTTCTATAAATTGAGACCCCCCCGCTTCATTTCAGTAAGCTTTGGTTGAGTGGGGGAGGTGTTTCCCCTTTGTTTCTTGATCCTTTCTTATTCTCTCTCTCTCTCTCTCTCTCTCTCTCTCTCTCTCTTCGTAATTTTTGTTTAACAATAGTTTAGTTTTTAGTTTGCCTTAGCTCTTGTTGTAATCTTGCTTTTTCTTATTGCTTAATATAGGGCTAGAATAGGATTTAATTTTCATGCACTTGTAATTTCTTTTTCAATAGTGTTACTTGCTCCTTTTAATTAATATAAGCGCTCTTCCTTTACTAGCGTTCCTTTTATATGCTTTACTACTCATCCCCCTCCTCCACTCCATTATAATTAATTATTCCTCCTTGTACTCGATCTTGATGATCCGAGGTTCGAGCGATTAAGTTATGATGTTTTGATTAATCTTTTCTTTTTAGGTTAGGGCCTTGAATTATTCTTGATAAATCATGGGTTGGGGTATATTATCGATATATACTCTCCACCTTTGCTTTCATTCTGGGCTAGCCGAGAGGCCGAAAGAATGAAGTGAGCATTCAAGAGTTAAGGGAGTTGTACGCACCCCTCGAGAGAGGTAGATGTCCAAATCTCCCGGATTGGAGTAAAATCCAATAGTGGGGTTCACCGCGTAAAGCGAGTTTTAGGACTCCGATTTAGATGAGAGTCGGTCGGACCTTCCTAAACTCAGTTGGGCACGACTTTGAGAGAAGTGTGTTCAAGCTTTAGGAACCTCCACGGTCAAGGACCTTTACCCTATTAAGTTTAGATTTTTATCGCATTTTCTTAATCGTCTTTTGCCGAGGTGATTCTTGATCGAGTGCATTTCCATTTCATAGTTTCAACCTTCTATCGTAATCGTTCTACTTAATAGCACTTTACTTTATTGCAATAGCTCTCTTTCTAGCATTAGTTTTATTTCCTTAATCTCAATTAGATTCTCTAATCCATAATTTTTCCGTCGATAAGATAATAACGTTCATGTGAGTAAGCATAGCCAACAGTTCCCGGATTTCAATACGACACTTGTGTCCCCTAGCTACGATTCGATAGGTATACTTGCCTCATTGGGTTGATAGTTTGGTTTCATTTATTTTCTTCGAACCCTAGTGCGCAACAAGTTTTTGGCGCCATTGCCGGGGATCCAACTTTCGTTGATATATTGAAAACACGAACCTATTAATTTTATCTTTTCTCTTTCTCATCCTCTTTCTTTAAAGTTTTAAAAATAAAAAAAATTTATCACCGCTCTTAATAGTAACCAACTTCACAATTTTTCTACGCCACCTAATTCTCTCGAAAAGGGCAAAGGGCTTTAAGCGCCACTATCTTGTCTAGTACCTTACGAACCCTTCACGGGGTAGTCCTTGGGAAGTTCGGGAGTTAATCTATAAAAAAAAAATCTATTTCAAAAAATAAATTTTTTTTTCTAATCTAGTTTTTTTTCTAGTTTATCCTTTTTCTCTTTCTTCTTCTTCTTCTCTGTTCTTTTAGTTCATGACCCGCGGGAGTCCGTCGGTTATTTTGGACTTGGACCACGAAATTGAGCGTACTCTTCGGAGAAGATCGCGATTTCAAGGTCCTACTATCCAAGTGCCAGTTGAGGAATCCGAGTCATTTGCTACTTTAAGAATGGAAGAACCCAAGGTAGATGAGGCCGTGCAAAGGACTATGTCCTATTATGCATGACCGAACCTCGAGGGAACAGAATCTAGTATAGTCCGCCATGCTATAGCAAATAATAACTTCGAATTAAAGCCTAGCATAATTCAAATGGTGCAGCAATATGTGCAATTTGACGGACTTCAAGATGAAGATCCGAACGCACATATAGCTAGCTTTCTTGAAATTTGCGACACCTTCAAGATAAATGGTGTCACAAATGATGCAATCAGGCTAAGACTCTTTCCCTTCTCTCTAAGAACTAAATCTAAGTAGTGGCTGAACACACTTCCTAAAAATAGCATAACCACTTTGAATGAATTAACTGAAAAAATTTTGGCAAAGTATTTTCCGCCAGCTAAAACTGTAAAACTTAGGAACGACATCTCTATATTTGGACAAATAGACTCCGAAACCCTATATTAAACCTGGGAGAGATTTAAAGAATTATTAAGACGATGCCCACATCATGTGTTGCCTGTATGGTTACAAGTGCAGACGTTCTATAACGGGCTAAATCAAAGCACGAAGCAAATGATATGTAACACCTCTACCCGTCAAGAAGAATATAATAGAGGGTCCGGCCGGGGCCCCACACCATATTCCACTAACAGGCGGAGACGCTACGAACTAATATCATAATCAACGCATCATAACACAGAGCATTCTAGCGGAAGTTTCACGGTTGAATCTTTGAACTCAAGATAAAGAACACTGTCCACTATAACATATGAATGTACATAAACATCAAAAAAGTCTGGCCTTAAGGCCTAACAACAATTTCTCTGAACAAGAGTGTAGATTACAGACATCGGCACGCAGGCCGGCCACACATGAACAAAAGAAACAAAATAATGCCTTCGAGGGCAGCAACGCAGCTTTGGGCTTCAGCCCGCTAAGTCCCGCTCGGACCAGCACCTCCAGTACCTGTAAGAACCAATCCACCAAGCGGTGGCAAACAGGGTAACGGTCAGCATTCAGCTGACCAATTATAACGACCCTGCCCCTGGCACGGGGCAGCAGAATTCCATCCCTGCATAGCAATTCAGTGTATGGATAATAAGCCACCCAAGACGTGCATGAACGCACCGTCAACACATATCACAAACGTCGGCACGACGGCCTGACGCTCCGTGCACTCAGGGCACATTATCGGTGTTCCGTAGTTCCACGGCCACACCACCGTTCAGAGGTCCCAGACATAACGGTCCAATATGAGCATTTTAGTCTGATCGGCACACAAGCCGTCGACTCTCGCTATGTGATCCTAACAGGGTCTTAAGCACCCAAGGTTAGACAACCATAACGCGGGTACAGATCCACCTTGCCCGTTGCTCAAATCGTCAGACTCAAGCCTAGACTGACGCGGGTACAGCTTCACCTTTCCCGTTCCAAAACCAAGGCATTTGCCTAGTTGCAGCCCAATGGCTCAACCTCACACAAAGTAGCAACTCACGGCCACAAGAGAGCCCAACTCTCATAATTTCCTAGACTTCCTCCAGTACTTTATCCATCATGCCTACATGCAATAATCACGGAGTCTTCTCTGATATGCAAACAAGCATCACCAATCCAAACCATGTACAGATGGGCTTCACGCAGCATGCCTAGATCCGTACTCCAATTCTGGACTCTAACAAGGGGGGCTTCACATATCTACCCCAAGGGACGCCACAACCCACCGCACAATTGCGGGGAAGGGTTTTCCCTATGCAATGCAGGAATTGAGGACTTCACATGTCCAAGCAGGAAATCGTTACCCTAGGAATTCGCTTCGGAGCCATGGAGAGAAATTTGAGACGGATGAAAGCCCTCGCAGCAGCGTTGCCTTCGCAAATCCAAACTCGGCTCGCGATTTGGACCACCGTAGTACCACCGGCAGCCGGATTCCACTTCTTCTTCCTCACCTTTCTCTCACCTCTCTCTTAAAGCTAGAAAGATAAGATGAACTCAAAAATGAGCCTTTCCTCCTCCTTTCCCGGCCTTATCAACCTAGGAATGAGCCCCAGCCACAAGATCCTCTTTAAGGAAAAATGAACGGCCAAGATCTGCCCAAAATAATTATTCTTTTGGCCGAGATGTCCTGTGACACGCCCGTGTCACAGGCCGTGTACCCTTAAGCGGCACACGCGGCACTCGCACCGACTGAAAATTACCAGAACACGGGCATCGATACGCCCGTGTCGAACCTGACACGCCCGTGTCAGCCATGTGACACGCCCGTGTTACCCCTGTTACACGGTACTCAACGAGCGCTAAAATCAATTAGAGCAGTACACGGGTAGGCACACGCCCTCTAACATGCTCGTGTCAAAACTGTCACGGCCGTGTTCAAGGCTTGGTTCCGGGCCGTGTACTTCGCTGACTCGGTCCGGCAATTTCTTGAGTGACACGCCCTGGGACACGCCCGTGTCGAAGGCCGTGTCCCAGGCTCGACTATCGTCGACCACCGATCGTCGACTATCCTGAACACGCCCTGGGACACGCTCGTGTCCCAGGCTGTGTACCCCCGACACGCCCTGGGACACGCCCGTGTCCCAGGCCGTGTCAACCAACCTGCACCTCAAATCCTATTTTGAGATTTTTGGGGTGTTACATGATAGACGCAGCTTTTGGCGGTACTTTAAATCATAAGACCCTGGAAGCAGCTCTTGAGCATTTTGAGGACATGGCCATGAACACTTATCAGTGGAATGTGCCTAGGTCCCGCCCAAACAAGCCTGCAGCTATCTATGAAGTGGACAACGTCTCCCAGCTCGCTCTGCAAGTAGAAATCCTAAGCAAAAAAATCACGGAGATGACTGCTGCCTCCGCCCCTCAGGTATGGGAATCTGCAACTTCTACTCCAGAACATTTAGATTATGTTAATAATATACGTAAAAATGGTTTTAATAATTTTTCTGCTGCGAATTTTCATCCTCCTGGTTTTAATTTTCCGAATAGTTATAACCCTGTTTTAAGAAATCATCCGAACTTTTCATGGAGTATTCCATCAAATGTGATGCGCCCTCCACTGCAAAATGATTTTTCTGCACCACCACCACCACCACCTCTTCAAAATTATCCAAAACCTACAAGCTTGGAGGAATTACTTTCTAAATATATCACCACAAATGACGCTACTATAAGAACTTTAACCGGAAGCGTAAAAAGTCTAGAAAATCAGGTAGGATAGCTCGCGAAAATAATTTCTGAGGGACCCGCAAGGTCTTTTCCTTCCAATACCGAACCCAACCCGAGAGAGCAAGCGAAAGCTATAACTCTTCGGAGTGGGAAGCAAGTCTCCGGTATGGTAAGTGAAGAGCCTGAGGCAAGCTCCGCTCCTGCCTTTAAAAATCAAAGCTCCGCTCTGCTTCCACCCTCTGCTGAAGAAGTTATCACCCCTATTTTAGAAAATAATCTCACTCCACCACCCATCTTCAAAAATAATTCAACTCCTCCACACCCCTCTGAAATTAATAGACAACGTCAAGATGATCAGTACTCCCACTTCTTATAGATCTTCAAGCAAATCCACTTTAATCTTCCCTTCCACGAGGCTATTTTGCAGATGCCGAAATATGCCAAGTATCTTAAGGACCTCCTCGCCAACAAGAAGAAGTTAGAGAATCTTTTGCACGTCACGCTAAACGCCGAGTGCTCTGCTATTTTAACAAACGGTTTGCCGAAGAAAATCAGTGACCCGGGTAGTTTCTCTATCTCGTGTGTCTTCGGTGATCTTTTTGTTAAACACACGTTAGCCGACTTAGGCGCGAGTATAAACCTGATGACCTTTTCATTGTTTAAAAAGCTAGGAAAGTGTAGCCTTAACCCCATGCGTATGAGTATCCAGCTAGCCGATAGATCTGTCAAGTACCCATCAGGAATAGTGGAGGACGTTCTAGTGAAACTCGACAAGTTCATCTTCCCGGTGGACTTTGTCATTTTGGACATCGAAGAAGACGTCGAGGTTCCTGTGATCCTTGGCCGACCCTTCCTTGCCACCTCCAGAGCCATCATTGATGTAAGCAATGGTAAGCTCTTCCTTCGAGTAGGCGATGACGAAGTCACTTTTTCTATCACACCTTCGATGAAGAACACCCTAGCAAATGATGACTCATGTTTTTTCATAGACGCCGTGAGTGATGAATCTTCCTGTTGCCTCTCCGACTTTGAAAAGGAACTTTCTGATTTTTGTTTTTCTTCTTCTCTTCCCGTTGAATCGCTGCAAGGAAGTGATGAATCTTCTGATTGTCTTTCTGAGTTTGAAAAAGAATTTTCTGATTTTTGTTCTTCGTCTTTTCTTCCCACTGAATCGCTACAAGAAGCTGTCTTGGCTGCTAGCCCCACCCCTTATTACGTTCCTTATAAAAAAAGTTTATGAAGATATTATTTTTGAAAAAAAAGAAACTATAAATCCTCTTATGAAGAACCCCATACCCTAGAACTTAAAGAACTTCCTGAACACCTTAAGTATGCTTTCTTCGAAAAAGAGTCCAAGTTACCAGTTATCGTTTTGGCCTACCTCACGGATACGCAAAACAATAATCTTCTTCTAGTTCTACGTAAGCATCGCCGGGCTATTTCTTGGCAAATTTCTGATATCAAGGGCATAAGCCCATCTTTCTATACCCATAAAATTTTAATGGAAGAGAATTCGCGTAACTCTATTCAACCTTAGCGTCGTATAAACCCGAATATGAAAGAAGTAGTTAAGGGCGAGGTTATGAAATTATTAGATGCAGGAATTATCTACCCTATATCGGAAAGAAAGTGGGTTAGCCCCATTCAGGTAGTTCCAAAGAAGGGAGGGATAACCGTAGTTAGTAGTGAGATTAATGAATTAATCCCGACACGGACGGTGACGGGTTGGTGTATGTGTATAGATTACCGTAAGTTAAATGACGCCACCCGCAATGACAACTTTCCTTTACCGTTTATCGACCAGATTTTAGAACGATTATCCGGCCATAGCTTTTATTGTTTTCTCGATGGCCTCTCGGGGTACTTTCAAATACCCATCTCTCCCGAGAACCAAGAGAAAACTACGTTTACTTGTCCCTTCGGCACCTTCGCTTCCGAAGAATGTCGTTTGGATTGTGCAATGCGCCAGCTACATTCCAGCGATGTATGCTCGCAATATTTGACAAGTACGTAGAAAGCATTATGGAAGTATTTATGGATGATTTCTCCGTGTTCGGCGATTCCTTCGATAGATGTTTAGAAAACCTCGAAAAAGTCTTAGAACGATGCGAAGAAACTAACCTTGACCTAAATTGGGAAAAATGCCATTTTATGGTGAGGGAAGGGTTAGTTTTGGGTCATAAAATTTCTGCTAAAGGTATTGAGGTAGACGTTGCCAAGATAGAAGTTATTGAGAAGTTACCGCCGCCTACAAACATAAAAGCTATAAGAAGTTTTCTATGCCACGCTGGCTTTTATCGTCGTTTTATAAAGGACTTCTCAAAAATAACAAAGCCCCTCACCCATCTCTTAGAAAAAGATGCTCCATTCATTTTTGATGACTCTTGCCTTTCTGCCTTCGAATTAATTAAAGAAAAGTTAATTAACGCACCGTTTATGATATCTCCGGTATGGGACCTTCCTTTCGAGATTATGTGTGATGCGAGTAGTTTTGCGGTGGGAGCCGTATTAGGTCAACGCATATCTAAAAACTTCCACCCCATTTATTACGCTAGTAAAACCCTCATATCTGCACAAGAAAATTACACAACAACCGAGAAGGAGCTCTTAGCTGTAGTGTTCGCATTTGATAAATTCCGCCCTTACATTACACTTTCAAAAATCATTATTTTTACGGACCACTCGGCCCTCAAGTACCTTCTTGACAAAACGGATGCCAAGCCTCGCTTGATTCGCTGGGTCTTACTTCTCCTGGAGTTTGACTTAGAGATACGTGATAAGCGAGGAGCCGAGAACTTGGCCGCCGACCATCTATCCAGATTAGATAACCCATTTATAGAAAAATTAAATGAAAAATCTTTTAATGATTATTTTCCTGATGAGAAGCTGCTTTTAGTTAACACATCTACTTCTCCTTGGTTCGCGCACATCTCTAACTATCTAGTGGCTCGGGTGCTCCCAAAAGAGTTCTCCTCTCAGCAAAAGAAGAAATTCTTTTCTGAGCTGAAGAACTACTTTTGGGAATACCCGCATCTTTTCAGAATTTGTGCGGATCAAGTGATAAGGAGATGTGTTTCTTATGATGAAGGAATTGATATTCTAAAACATTTGCATGAAGGTCCGACAGGTGGGCACTATCAAGCTACTCGCCCCGCTCACAAGGTTCTTTGTGCAAGTTTTTACTGGCCTAGCCTGTTTAAAGACGCGCAAGCCTTTGTGAGCAGGTGTGATAGTTGCCAACGGTCGGGCAACATTTCTAATAAAAATGAAATGCCGCAAAATTATTTCTTAGAGTGCGAAATTTTCGACCTCTGGGGAATTGATTTTGTTGGCCCCCTTCCTTCTAGCTTCGGAAACAAATATATTTTAGTTGTTGTTGATTATGTTTCACGATGGGCTGAAGCCTAAGCTCTTCCTACGAACGACTCCCGAGTTGTAGTCACGTTTCTAAAAAAATTATTTTCTAGATTCGGTACGCCTCGCGCAATCGTTAGCGATAGGGGTTCCCATTTCTGTAACACAATTTTCAAAAATCCTTACCAAATACCGCGTTATGCATAAGCTTTCCACTATCTACCACCCCCAAACTAATGGACAAGTCGAAGTAGTTAATAGAGAAATAAAAAGAATATTATAAAAGACTGTTTCAACTTCTAGGAAAGACTGGTCAGCCAAACTTGACGATGCTTTATGGGCCTACCGAACAGCGTACAAAATCGCCCTCGGATGTACGCCGTATTGGCTAGTTTATGGAAAATCGTGCCATCTGCCCGTAGAGTTAGAGCACCGCGCCTTTTGGGCCTTAAAATTTTAAAACTTCGATCCCCGCTCAGTCAGTGACCTTCGAAAATTTCAACTAAATGAACTCGATGAGTGGCGCTCTTATGCTTATGAAAATAATAAACTTTATAAAGAGCGGACGAAGCGTTTACACAATAAACACTTAAGGCACCCTAAAACTTTATGTCGGGCGACCAAGTCCTTTTATATAATTCTCATTTACGTTTATTTCCGGGCAAATTAAAATCTCGCTGGTCTGGCCCGTTTTCAGTTTTAGAAGTACTTCCTTATGGAACTGTTTTAATTTCTCACCCTGATAAGGGTAATTTCAAAGTGAATGGTCAGCATCTTAAACTCTATTTTTCTGGTAAGATGATGTCAGTCCAAACATTATTAAGTTTCTGCTTCACGAACTTTAACTTCAAACTTTTAATTTTTGCTAAAAACAATTTTATTTCCGGACAACAATATTTTTGGACAATATTATTTTTTTGATGCGTCGAGCTCAACGACGCTTTTAATAAAGGGAGCTCTTGGGAGACAACCCAAGTTATCTTTTTTTGTTTTCTTTATTTTACAATTTTTACCTCGGACGGATCCGACAAGCTGAAGCTTCTGCGATCGCCTGCTCCAACGTTGTTGAATCCATCACGAAGTCCAAAGAAGACATTCGGAGGAGTGGCATCACTCAGCTTTCGTAGCAAATAAATCCGGGGAAATACCAGTCTTTCAATCCTGTCTTTCAATTCTGTCTTTCAATTCTGTACTTTATTTTTCTCTCCTTCTCTAATCCCCTTCTTTAGCCATTGAGGACAATATCTATTTTAAGCTTGGGGGAGGACTTCCTCCTTCATTTTTGCTTAGTGTAAAAATATTTCTTCTTATATATATTTTAAATATTTCCAAAAAAAAATGAATATCTTAAAATTCCAAAAGAAGAGAAAAAAAAAATTTTTTCCAAAATCCAAAAAAAGAGAATATTTCACAAAATTTAAAAAAAATATGTGTTTTTGAATAGTTTAGACATTTTGGTATTTCAATAGTACTCCTAGTTTTTTTTTTTGTTTTACTCAAAATTTTCTATAAACAACTTAGTTAATTATAATATTTCTAATCGTCCTTTTTAATTGTGTTTCACAAGTAAAATGTTGGGCATGCTGTGTTTCTAATTCACGGTAGCATGTTAAGGTGAAGTATTTTTCTAAAACTCGCATTTCTATTATGGTTTTTTGTTTTTTATTTCCTTTACTTTCTCAAAAATTCTTCATCCACTATTTTCTTTTTCGTTTTTGAATAATTTTTGTAAAGTCAACTTTTGAATAATGTAGTAGATGTGAACGATCCAAGTCACCTATTATTTCTATTTTCAAGTTAATTTCATCAATCTTCTTTTATTATCTAGGACTCGCTTTTAGAAATTTTACAAACCTTTGTTTTAAATAAATTCAAAAGCGTGAAAATGATTTAGGCCGTTTTTGTTTTCGTTTGAGCTTTCCTGCCAACCTAAAAACTTTTACCACTAGTTAGCCATTTTTGAGCCTTTTTCTGATTTCATTTGATAGCTCCTCCCATCATTTCAGTTTCACCAAAGCAAAAATTTCCAACCTATCGAATCACATTAGCCTTTTTGAGTTTCATAAATTATTTTGACGATTTTGATAAGATATTTTGTGATTTTTGTGGGAGAAAGGTTTTTGAAAAAAAGTATGCTCAAAAATGATGTTTATTTCTGTTTGGCCAATTCAAAATGAAAATAAAAATATTTATAGCCTTTGTTTTGAAAAAAGAAAAAAAATGAAAAAAAAGAAGAAAAAGAAAAAAAAATGTATATATATTTTTATGAAAGTTTTTGAAACTCTTTGCTTTGGTTTAGTGTGATTTTAAACCTTCACGTTTATCTTTGAATTCCACTCCTAATCATATTCCTAAACCAAATGTTTCTGTCCTATTTAACTCCTTTTGATTCACGCTTTTTGATTTTTATTTAACAACTAAGAAAAGAAAAAAAAAAGTAAATAAGTTTTAGTTTTGGATTTAAACCTAGATTTTTGTTAATTAAATTGATATAATTGTAATGCGTTGCTTGGATCTAGTAACAACTCAATAAGTGTTTTTCATTTTTGTTGCTTTGCTTATGTCTATTTGAAAAAACTCGTTAAAATTTTGGATGATTTGTTTTTATTGAGTAAAGTTTATAAAAGTTTTACCATACCTAAAAAATTGTTTTAGACTTACATTTCACCTTTTCCCTACTTAGAATTTCGCATAGTACTTATGTAGGCATAATTAAAACTTTTTGATTAGTCCTTTTTATAAATATCTATTTTTTATATTTTTGCTTGGGGACAAGCAAAGCTTAAGCTTGGGGGAATTTGATAATACGTTTTGTAGCCTAAACTATTATCGTATTTTCTATTTTATATTGTACAAATCATGTCTATTATTAGTTTATTTTTTATCATTTTTATATAAATATTATTGCCACTAACATTTTCTTGACCTTTTGCAGGTTTTCCGAAAATTGGTCAAAAATGACCTGACACGCCCCCTGTCACGCCCTCCCTTTGCGTGACCTACGGCGTGTCACCCGATCCCGAGGACTCCTGTTGGAAGGGATAGAAAAACGAACAAAACCGCTGTCACGCCCCCTGACACGCCCTCCCTGAGCGTTTCACAAGGCGTGACCATGGGCGTGTCACCCTCTGCCGCAAAGCCTGCCGCCGCATTGAATGCAGGTTCCGCCACAGCACGCAACAGTACTGTCACGCCCCCCATCACGGGCGTGACCTGGGGCGTGACATCAACTTTTCTGACGACTAACGGATTTCCGACCAATGATTTCGACATGACGTGAGTGTCACGCCCCCCTACACGGGCGTGACCTAGGGCGTGACCACCGACGTACAAATGCAATGATCCTTCTGCCAGATTCCAGAGCCCGAGGTCAACATAGTACTGTCACGCCCCCTAGGGCATGTCGGAGGGCGTGACAAACCCGAGATTTTTTTCTATAAATTGAGACCCCCCCCCTCTTCATTTCAGTAAGCTTTGGTTGAGTGGGGGAGGTGCTGCCCCTTTGTTTCTTGATCCTTTCTTATGCTTTCTCTCTCTCTCTCTCTCTCTCTCTCTCTCTCTCTCTCTCTCTCTCTCTCTCTCTTTGTAATTTTTGTTTAACCATAGTTTAGTTTTTAGTTTGCCTTTACTCTTGTTGTAATCTTGCTTTTTCTTATTGCTTAATATAGGGCTATAATAGGATTTCATTTTCATGCACTTGTAATTTCTTTTTCAATAGTGTAATTTGCTCCTTTTAATTAATAAAAGTGATCTTTCTTTACTAGTGTTCCTTTTATATGCTTTACTACTCATCCCCCCTCCTCCACTCCATTATGATTAACTAATCCTCCTTGTACTCGATCTTTATGATCCGAGGTTCGAGCGATTAAGTTATGATGTTTTGATTAATCTTTTCTTTTTAGGTTAGGGCCTTGAATTATTCTTGATAAATCATGGGTTGGAGGTATATTATCGATATATAATCTCCACCTTTGCTTTCATTCTGGGTTAGCCGAGAGGCCGAAAGAATGAAGTGAGCATTCAAGAGTAAAGGGAGTTGTATGCACCCCTCAAGAGAGGCAGACATCCAAATCTCCCGGATTGGAGTAAAATCCAATAGTGGGGTTCACCGCGTAAAGCAAGATTTTGGCCTCCGATTTAGACGAGAGTCGGTCGGACCTTCCTAAACTCAGTTGGGCACGACTTGGAGAGAAGCGTTTTCAAGCTTTAGGAACCTCAACGGTCAAGGACCTTTACCCTATTAAGTTTAGATTTTTATCGCATTTTCTTAATCGTCTTTAGCCGAGGTGATTCTTGATCGAGTGCATTTCCATTTCATAGTTTCAACCTTTTGTCGTAATCGTTCTACTTAATAGCACTTTACTTAATTGCAATAGCTCTCTTTCTAGCATTAGTTTTATTTCCTTAATCTCAATTAGATTCTCTAAACCCTAATTTTTCCGTCGATAAGATAATAGCGTTCGTGTAAGTAAGCATAGCCAACAGTTCCCGGATTTCAATACAACACTTGTGTCCCCTAGCTACGATTTGATAGGTATACTTGCCTTATTGGGTTGATAGTTCGGTTGCGTTTATTTTCTTCGAACCCTAGCGCGCAACAACACAAATTATTGATTTTGGTGAAGGAGTTATAAGTGGTGATGTTAATGTTATATGACCATAACATTAGACATAATCATGGTCTTGAGGCCTATCATATAAGGGAGTCTAAGATTGTCCGTTGTACGAGGTGGTTCTCCACCTGTGTTTGTGGTAAACCCTTGAGGTTCTATGGGCACCAGAATGTGAAAGGGGTGAGTGTGGATATCTGATCGCACTGGTTTGTATTGTTTGGAAGAGTCATGAATGGACGATTAGGCTTATTCCTCGGTGTTCATGTCCCGAGGCTCCTTCCGTGCCAAGTGGACGGTTGGGCTTGGTCCTCGTGCTCATTTCCGAGACTCCTTCTATGCCATGATTTGGTTGTATTTCATGCGGTGTGAGTCGACATGTGGTGTCGTAATCCCGGGTTTAGGATAGTGTGGCAGGTCTACGGGCTTGCCAATCGTCACACCAATGGGATTTGACGGTTAGACCTTGGGCGGTTGGGCTTAGTCCTCGGTGTTCATGTCCCGAGGCTCCTTCTGTACTAAGTGAACGGTTGGGCTTGGTCCTCGTACTCATTTCTGAGGCTCCTTCCGTATCACAACTTAGGACAGTCTGGGGCTAAGATCTCGGTGCACATCTACCCAAGACACCCGCTGAGCCGTAGTACGCATGTGAGCTCCGCTGTTGTGTTCTTAGCATTGAGGCGTACGAATGCCTTGGATATGTAGTGTGAAGACCAGCCTAGTAGTGGAGATGCCTGCTCAATTATCACCGTCTGGCCACGACAGATGAATCCTGAGAGGTTAGCTACCTGCTCAAAAAGTGGGAACTGTAAGTCTGTGTCAACTTAGCGATTGCATGTGCGTAATCATGGGTGAGTCATTGCATTGCATACATGTCATTACACTTCATTGCATACACAAAATCCTAATCGTATAAGTTTTTATGGGCACTCCTATACGATGAGTTACTTACTGCTGAATGATCCTAAACCTATATGTTTGTATGGGCATTCATATAAGTTGAGTTACTTTCTGTTATAGCTCTATACTTTTATGTTGCTATAGTTGATAGAATTTCTAAAATAATCTGTTGCTCATTTATTACACTGCTTTATATACATAGTGATATACCACCTTTTTGTACATATGTTTCATATATATTGTACCATGTTCCTTTCTTCGCCTGGTGCTGAGGAGTCGTCGGGGGAGTGGTTGTGAAGCCACTTAGTCTTTATGACTAACGGTTACTAGGTTATCCTTTTTAGGAGTAAACCCCAAAGGTGGAGCAGCAAGTTATGCAGCCGGACAACCAGGCCAGGATGATAAGGCCTGAGGAGACGGTACCGTCACTACCGTCAGTTACAGATGTGAGTGTGAGAGGTTTTGTTGTAGGCCGTTTGGGCAAACTAGTATTTACGTACTCTGATATTTTAAGCTTGGGGTAGCTTCTTTATTTATGATATTATTGACTATATGCTTACTGTGGATTTGACTTCGGTGTCTCATATTATGCTTAGGTCGGCAATGAATGATATTATTTTTGGCTGGCAGAATAGGCGTCTTGTGGTACAGGCTATCCCATGTGTTAGTGTTACCACAAGGCTGCTGTTCTAGGCATAAGACCCCTCTCATGCCATGTTTTGTGTTCCTAGAGTGGTTTTGCTAAGTCAGTTTTGTACCCTAAGTGGGATTCCTCACGAAGTTTGGTTGGCTCTAGCAAGTTCTTCCCTCCTCCAGAAGTTTTCTCCAGAAGATGTGGCTTTGAAGAGAATGAAAATGTCTAGGGTTTCATTTTGCCTTTTTATTCAGAAGTGACACAGGTAGGGACACGCCCGTATCCTTACCCGTGCCCTGCTCGGGCAAAACAGCGTCAACGGTTCGACTGCCGCTTCGTGCACAAACATGGGTACTGACACGCCCGTGTATATACCCATGTCAAGGTGACACGGCCGTGGTTCTACCCGTGCCTCTACCCGTGTCCTACTCGGGACAATCCTGCTTATTCCTGATAGATGCACACGGGTAGAGACACGCCCGTGCCTGTAACTGTGTCCTTCTCAGGTTAGACCACTCGACACCATTTTCTTATCACTCAACGCCATGCCACTATACACCACGGAACACTGGTAGGGACACGCCCATGTCATACTCAAAATAGACACTCAATGTCATGCCACTCAATGCCACAACACACGGGTAGGGACACGCTCGTGTCTCTACCCGTGTCATACTCAAAACAGGCACTCAACGCCATTCTCAAGACCACCCAGTGCCACTTGAGTTCTGGCAGATGAACACGGGTAGGGACACGCCCGTGTCTCTACCCGTGTCCAACATAGGCCCAACTTCCCTTTTCCCCACGAGTACGCGCCTGATCGTCTTCACTCTCTGAGCCTAAATCAGCTCTCCTGACTCAAAAATGCGCACAAGGTGCCTAACGCGAATCGGGACGTTATAAATCCTATAAACAAAATAAAAGATTTCGTCCCCAAAATCAGGTTAAGGCTACAGGGAGAGAAAAACATAAAATAGACATAAAATAAAATATGCTTTTAAAGGTTACCTTGATGGAATAGCTCTGGGTAGAACTTTTGCATCACGTCCACCGGCTCCTACGTGTACTCCTCTTTCCCATGAATGGACTACATCACTTTTACCAGAAGAACACTTTTGGGGCGCAAAATCCTCGTCTTGCTTTCTACTATCCGCACAGGCTCTAGTCGCACTGACATATCTGTCGAAACTGCTCCATCAGTGGTGGGACATATTGTTCGGTCCGCAACAACGCCTTTCAGGGTGGAGACACATGGAATACGTCATGAGTATTCTCAAGCTTCGTCGGTAACTTCAACCGATATGCCAACGGACCAATCCTTTCCAATTTGACGTAGGGCACAACATACCTTGGGATGAGCTTCTTTACACCACGTACCCGAGATACTCCATGCATCGGCCGGATCTTTAAAAGTACCTTGTCGCCCATTTGAAATTCCACCATACGGTGTTTTGTATTATAATACTTTGCTTGGCGACTTTGACCCTTAAGCATTCGGTCCCGTATTAGCCTCACAGCCGCATCAGTATTATCTATGTATTTAATTCCCAAAGCCTTCAGATCTTTATCCTGCACCCAAGACAAGGGTGTTCTACAACTTCTTCCATAAAGGGATTCATGGGGCTCCATCCCGATGCTAACTTGATGGCTGTTGTTGTATGAGAATTCTACCAAGGGTAGGAGCCTTTCCCATGGCTCTCCTCTTTCCAACACACACAACCTCAATAAGTCTCCCAATGTCCTGATAGTCCTTTCAGATTGCCCATCGGTCTGAGGGTGAAACGTTGTGCTGAAGGTAAGGCGTGAACCCAAATATGCATGCATAGCCTTCCATTCCCTAGAAGTAAACCAACCATCTCGGTCAGAGACAATTATCTTTGGAATGCCATGATACCGTACGAATTGTTCCACAAAAAGGCATACCAAAACATCCAAGTGTGCTTCTTTCTTCATAGGTATGAACCGGGATACCTTCGTCAAGCGATAAACGATTACCCATATCGAATCATTCCCTGAGCGGGAGTGAGGCAAAACATGGACGAAGTCCATGGAGACATCCTCGAACTTCCACTCTGGGATGGGCAATGACTGCAATAATCCACCAGGACTCCTGCATTCTTCCTTCACCCTTTGATAGGCCTCACAATGCGTAACAAAATGTCTGACGTCTTTCTTCATTCCCAGCAAACAGATGATCTTCTGGAAGTCGGCGTACATCATAGCAAACCCAGGATGCACAGAATACTGAGAGCAGTGTGCCTCTCTAAAGATATCTTCCCGAATTTTACTGCCCTTGGGAATGTAAAGCCGGCCACAGAAATGAATAAGGTCGTCCTTTAGAGAGTACTCGCTAGTTGTCCCATCTTTAAATGACTTTATTGCTGGGGCCAGAGCCTCATCCCTTCTATGCTTCACCCGATTCTGGTCTAGAACATCGCAAACTATGCTCATCGTGGTCAAGTACTTTGTATACCCGTCCGTTTGATCCTTATACACCAAGGTGATCTCAATCTCCTCAAGCATCCGAGCTAACTCCATACGCATCAATTGGGACTCGGGGCTTGTGTCTGGTACCATACTGCTCAAAGCATTGGCTACGTAATTTACTTTTCTGGTATGGTAGTTCAGGGTGTATTCATAATCGCACAAAACTCCAACCATCGCCGCTGCCTTAGATTCAATTCCTTCTGGGTATGGACGTACTTTTAGTTCTTATGATCCGATAAAATTTCGCAGTGTACGCCATATAGGTAGTGCCTCCAAATCTTCAAGGCGAACACCACTTCTCCCAACTCCAAATCATGTACTGGATAGTTGATTTCATGCTTCTTCAATTATCTTGAAGCATATGCGATCACATGCCCGTGCTGCATCAATACCGCTCCCATTCCTTGATATGATGCGTCCGTGTAAACTTGAAATACTTCTTTCCCGGATGGAAGGGCCAGAATGGGTGCGGATGTTAGTATGTCCTTTAGTTCTTGAAATGCAGATTCACATTGGGGTGTTCACTCATACGGCACACCTTTCTTTGTTAGGGATGCAAGAGGAAAAGCAATCTTTTAGAATCCCTTTATGAACTTGCGTTAGTACCCGACAAGTCCAAGGAAACTCCGCACATCGGCCGCTGTCTTCAAAGGCGACAACTCTTTCACGGCACGCACTTTGGCCAAATCCACAGGTAGCCCTGCCCCACTAATCACATGACCCAAGAAAGCAACCTCCTTAAGCCAGAATTCACACTTGCTGAACTTGGCGAACAAGGCATGCTATTTTAACTTCTTTAGTACTAAGGCCAGATGCCCGACATGTTCTTCCTCCGTCTTGGAGTAGACCAAGATGTCATCGATGAAAACAATGACGAATACATCTAGATAAGGCTCGATCACTTTGTTCATCAAGCTCATGAAAGCTGATGGGATATTTGTGAGACCAAACGGAATCACTGTGAACTCATACAAGCCGTACCTTAAGCTGAAAGCCATTTTCTGAAAATCATCCTCTTGTATTCTCAATTGATAGTACCCCAAGCGCAAATCTAGCTTGGAAAACCAATGCACTCCCACCAGTTGATCGAACAACTCATCGATCCGAGGTAACGGATAGGTGTTCTGTACCGTCAGTAGGTTGAGCTCTAGATAGTCTATGCATAATCGCAGGGTTCCATCTTTCTTCTTAACGAATTGAACAGGGGCTCACCATGGTGATGAGCTGGGGAGAACAAACCCTGATTCTACCAACTCTTGTAGCTGAACTCTGATAATATGTTTTGTAGTCTTAACTATTATCGTATTTTTCTTGTTTATAATGTACAAATCTTGTATTTTTAAGCTTTATTTTTATCTTTCTTATGTTAATTTTATTGCCCCTAAATTTTTCCTCTCTTTGTGCAGCTTTTCTTAAAATTAGTCAAAATTGACCTGAAACGCCCTCCTATCACGCCCTCCCAGGGCGTGACCTAGGGTGTGTCACCTGTTCCAAAGGAATCCATAAGCCAGATGGAAATACCAGGTAAAACGGCTGTAACGCCCCCTGACACGCCCTCCCCGGGCATGTCCCCGAGCGTGATACGGGGCATGTCGCCCTCTGCCAAAAGCCTGCCGCCGCATTAAATGCCATTTCGACTCAGCATGCCAACAGTACTGTCACTCCCTCGTCACGAGCGTGACATAGGGCGTGGCCCCTCCTTTTCCGATGAATGACAGATTTCTTCCCAATGATTTCGACGCGACGTGCGTGTCACTCCCCCTACACGGGCATGACCTAGGGTGTGCCCACCAACGTATAGAAGCAATCATCCTTCCCACAAGAATCCAGAGCCCGATGTCAACTCCATACCTTTCACACCCCCTGGCACGCCCTCCTAGGGCGTGTCAAAGGGCGTGACCAACCCGTGAACTTATCCTATAAATTGGACCCCCCCCCCTTTCCATTTCAGTATGCTATGGTTGAGAGGGGGAGGTGCTGCCCCATTTTTTCTTGTCTTTTTTTAGTGTTCTTCCCTCTCTCTTTATTATTTTGTAATTTTATTAACCCTAGCTTAGTGCTTTTGTTATAATAGCTTTTGTTGTAATCTTTGCTCTAGCACTAGTTGCTTAATGTAGGGCTAGAATAGGTTTTCAATTTCATGTAATTGTAATTTCCTTTTTCAAGTGTAGCTCTCTCTTTATTAATATAAGTGCTCTTTATTATATTGTATTCTTAATGCTTTACCACTCATCCCCCTCCTCCACTCCATTATGATTAACTAATCCTCCTTGTACTCGATCTTGATGATCTGAGGTTCGAGCGATTAAGTTATGATGTTTTAATTTACCTTTTCTTTTTATGTTTTAGGCCTTGAATTACTCTTTATTTTTCATGGGCTGAAGGTATATTATCGATATATACTCTCCACCTTTGCTTTCATTCTGGGCTAGCCGAGAGGCCGATAGAATGAACTGAGCATTCAAGAGTAAAGGGAGTTGTATGCACCCCTCGAGAGAGTCAGACATCCAAATCTCGCGGAATGGAGTAAAATCTAATTGTGGGGTTCACCGCTTAAAGCGAGCTTTAGGGCTCTGATTTAGACGAGAGTCGGTCGGACCTTCCTAAACTCAGTTGGGCACGACTTCGAGAGAAGCGTGTTCAAGCTTTAGGAACCTCCACGGTCAAGGACCTTTACCCTTTTAAGTTTAGGTTTTTATCGCATTTCTTAGTCGACTTTAGCCGAGGTGATTCTTGATCGAGTGCATTTCCATTTCATACTTTCAGCCCTTCGTTGTAATCACTTCTTATTGGCCTTTAATTAACTGCAGTAGTTCTCTTTCTAGCTTAGTTTTATTTCCTTAATTGTAATTAGTTTATCAAACCCTAGTTTTTCCGTCGATAAAATAATAGCCTTCGTGTGAGTAAGTGTACTCAACAGTTCTCGGATTTCAATACGACACTTGTGTCCCCTAGCTACAGTTCGATAGGTATACTTGCTCCATTGGATTGCTAGTTCGGTTGCTTTTTTTTCGAAGCTTAGCGACCATCAAGTTTTTGGCGCCATTTCTGGGGAGCAACTTTCGTTAATATATTGAAAAAACGAACCTATTAATTTTGTCTCTTCTCTTTCTCATCCTCTTTCTTAAAATTTTTAAAAAAAAAAATTATAACCGCTCTTAATAGTAACCAACTTCATAATTTTTCTACGCCACCTTATTCTCTCGGAATGGGCAAAGCGGGTTTAAGTGTCGCTATCTTGTCTAGAAGCTTGCGAACCCTTCACCGGGTAGTCCTTGGGAAGTTAAAGAGTTAATCTATTAAAAAAATCTATTTCAAAAAAATTTATCTAGTTTTTCTATCTAGCTTTTTTATTTCTCTTCCTTTCTCTTCTCTTCTTTTAGTGCATGACCCGAGGAAAACCGTCATCTATTTTGGACTTGGACCACGAAATTGAGCGTACTCTTCGGAGAAGATCGCTATTTCAAGGTCCAACTTCCCAAATACCAGTTGAGGATTCCGAGTCATCTTCTACTTTAAGAATGGCAGAGCCCCCAGTAGAGGAAGCCGTGCAAAGACCTATGTCTTATTATGCACGACCGAATCTAAAGGGAACATAATCTAGCATAGTTTGCCATGCTATAGAAAATAATAACTTAGAATTAAAGCCTAGAATAATTCAAATGGTGCAGCAGTATGTGCAATTTGACGGACTTCAAGATGAAGATCTGAACGCACATATAGAAAGCTTTCTTGAAATTTGTGACACCGTCAAGATAAATGGTGTCACAAATGATGCAATCAGGCTAAGAATCTTTCATTTCTCTTTAAGAACTACAGCTAAGCAGTGGTTGAACACTCTACCTAAGAATAGCATAACCACCTGGAATGAATAAACCGAAAAATTTTTGGCGAAGTTTTTTTCGCCAGCTAAAACTGCAAAACTTAG
This sequence comes from Platanthera zijinensis, assembly GCA_039513925.1. Lineage (NCBI taxonomy): Eukaryota > Viridiplantae > Streptophyta > Magnoliopsida > Asparagales > Orchidaceae > Platanthera > Platanthera zijinensis. The sequence continues at coordinate 134,126,133 of CM077078.1, forward strand.
GAACAACATCTCTGCCTTTGGACAAATAGACTCTGAAACCTTATATGAAACTTGGGAAAGATTTAAAGAAATATTAAGATGATTCCCACACACCACGCTGCCTGTATGGTTACAAGTGCAGACGTTCTATAACGGGCTAAATCAAAGCACAAAGCAAATGATAGACGCAGCTTCTAGTGGTACTTTATATCATAAGACCCAGGAAGTAGCTCTTGAGGTTTTTGAGGACATGGCCATGAACACTTATCAGTGGAATGTGCCTAGGTCCCGCCCAAACAAACCTGCAGGTATCTTTGAAGTGGACAACGTCTCCACCCTCGCTCTACAAGTTGAAATATGAAGCAGAAAGATAACGGAGATGACTGCTGCCTCCGCCCCTCAGGTATGGGAATTTGCAACTCCTGCCCCAGAACAATTAGATTTTGTTAACAATATGCCTAGAAATGATTTTAATAATTTTTCTGCTGCGAATTTTCATCCTCCCGGTTTAAATTTTCCGAATAGTTATAATCCTGCTTTAAGAAATCACCCAAATTTTTCATGGAGTAATCCATCAAACGCGATGCACCCACCACCACAAAATGATTTTTCTGCACCACCACCACCACCTCTTCAAAATTATCAAAAACCTCCAAGCTTAGAGGAGTTACATTCCAAATATATCCCCACAAATGACGTTGCAATAAGAACCGTAACTAGAAGCGATAAAAGTATTGAAAATCAAGTAGGACAGCTCACTATAATTATTTCTGTGCGACCCGCATGGTCTCTTCCTTCCAATACCGAGCCCAATCCGAGAGAGCAAGCGAAAGCTATAACTCTTTGAAGGGGGAATCAAGTTCCCGGTATGGTAAGTGAAGAGCCCGAGGCATGCTCCGCCCCCGCTTTAAAAAATCAAAGCTCCACCCCCATTGTAAAAATTTCACCCTCTGCTGAAGAAGTTATCACCCCCATTTTAGAAAAAGATCTCACTCCACCACCCATCTTAAAAAATAATCCAAATCCGCCTTACCCTTCTGAACTTAATAAACAACATCAGGACGATCAATACTCCCGTTTCTTAGAGATGTTTAAGCAAATCCACATAAATCTGCACTTCCATGAAGCGATTTCCCAGATGCCGAAGTACGGCAAGTACCTTAAGGACCTCCTGACAAACAAGAATAAGTTAGAGAACCTTTAGCACGTTATGTTAAACGCCGAGTACTCTGCGGTTTTGACAAACGGCTTACCAAAGAAAATTAGTGACCCGGGTAATTTTTCAATTCTGTGTGTCTTTGGTAATCTTTTTATCAAGAACGCATTAGCTGACTTAGGTGCGAGTTTTAACCTGATGCCCCTCTCATTGTTTAAAAAGTTAGGAATTGGTAGCCTAAACCCCACACGCATGAGCATCTATATCGCCGACAGATCCGTTAAGTACCCGTTAGGAATAGTGGAGGATGTTCTAGTAAAAGTCAACAAGTTCATCTTCCCGGTGGACTTTGTCATTTTGGACATCGAAGAAGACGTCGAGGTTCCCCTGATCCTTAGTAGACCCTTCCTTGCTACCTCCCGAGCTATCATTGACGTAATCAATGGTAAGCTCTTCCTTCGAGTAGGCGACGACGAAGTCACTTTCTCTATCACACCTTTGATGAAAAACACCTTAGCAAATGATGACTCCTTCTTTTTCGTAGTTGTCGTGAGTTATGAATCCTCCTATTTCCTCTCTAATTTTGAAAATTAATTTTCTTCTTTCTGTTCCTCCTCTTCTCTTCAGACTGAATCGCTACTCCTATGTGAAGAAAGTGTAGAATCCTCTTATCTTCTATCTGATTTGGAAAAAGAATTTTTTGATTTTTGTTCCTCTTCTACTCTTCCAACTGAATCACTGCAAGAAGCCGCCTTGGCCACCAGCTCCACCCCTTTTAATTTTCCGTCTAAAAAAATCTACGAAGATATAGTATTTGAAAAAGAAAGAATTTTTCAAACCTCTTATGAAGAACCCCCTACCCTAGAACTTAAAGAACTTCCTGAACATCTCAAGTACGCCTTTTTAGAAAAGAACTCCAAGCTGCCAGTTATAGTTTCGGCCTACCTCACGGATGTCCAAAATGAAAAAAATAATTAGTTCTACGTAAACATCGTCGAGCTATTGCTTGGTAGATATCCGATATCAAGGGCATAAGCCCATCTTTCTGCACTCATAAAATTTTAATGGAAGATAATTCGCATAACTCCATTCAACCTCAGCACCGTATAAACCCGAACTTGAAAGACGTAGTTAAGGGCGAGGTTATGAAATTATTAGATGTTGGAATTATCTACCCTATATCAGATAGTAAGTGGGTAAGCTCTGTTCAAGTAGTACTAAAGAAGGGAGGGATAACGGTAGTTAGTAATGAAAATAACGAATTAATCCCGCCATGGACGGTGACGGGTTGGCGTAAGTGTATAGAATATAGGAAGCTGAATGACGCCACCCACAATGACCACTTTCCTTTGTCATTTATCGACCAGATTTTAGAATGATTATCCGGCCATAGCTTTTATTATTTTCTCGATTGCCTCTCGGGGTATTTTCAAATCCCCATCTCTCCCGAGGACCAAAGCAAAACTACATTTACATATCCCTTCGGCACCTTCTCCTACCGAAGAATGTCGTTTGGATTGTGCAAAGCGCCAGCAAAATTCCAGCGATGTATGCTCGCTATCTTTGAAATGATCGTAGAAAGCATTATGGAGGTATTTATGGACGATTTCTCCGTGTTCGGCGATTCCTTTGATAGATGTTTAGAAAACCTCGAAAAAGTCTTAGAACGATGCGAAGAAACTAACCTTGCCCTAAATTGGGGAAAATGCCATTTTATGGTGAGGGAAGGGTTAGTTTTGGGTCATAGAATTTTTGCGAGAGGTATTGAGGTAGATATTGCGATGATAGAAGTTATCGAGAAGCTGCTGCCGCCTACGAATATAAAAGCTATAAGAAGTTTCTTAGGTCATGCTGGATTCTACCGCCGCCTCATAAAGGACTTCTCCAAGATCACCAAGCCCCTACCCCATCTTCTAGAAAAAGACGCCCCATTCATTTTTTATGAATCTTGTCTTTATGCCTTCGAATTAATAAAAGAAAAGTTAATTAACGCACCGATTATGATAGCTTTGGTGTTGGACCTTCCATTTGAGATAATGTGCGATGCGAGTAGTTTCGCGGTGGGAGCCGTATTAGGTCAACACATATCTAAAAACTATCACCCCATCTATTACGCTAGTAAAACACACACCTCTACACAGGAAAAATACACCACAACCGAGAAGGAGCTCCTAGCTATAATATTGGCTTTCGATAAATTCCGTCCTTATATTACACTTTCGAAAATTATTGTTTTTACGGACCACTGGCCCTCAAATATCTTCTTGCAAAAACTGATGCAAAGCCATGCTTGATTCACTGGGTCTTACTCCCCCCAGGAGTATGACTTAGAGATCCGTGATAAGCGAGGAGCTGAGAACTTGGATGCCGACCATCTCTCCAGATTAGACAATCCCTTTATAGAAAAATTAAATGAAAAATATTTTAATAATTATTTTCCTGATGAGAAGCTTCTTTCAATTAACACATCTACTTCTCCTTGGTTCGCACACATCGCCAACTATTTAGTGGCCCAGGTGCTCCCAAAAGAGTTCTCCTCTCAGCAAAAGAAGAAATTCATTTCTTAGCTGAAGAACTATTTTTGGGAAGACCAGCATATTTTCAGAATCTGTGCGGACCAAGTGATAAGGAGATGTGTTTATTATGAAGGAGTTGATATTTTAAAACACTTACATGAAGGTCTGACAGGTGGGCAATATCTAGCAGCTCGCACCGCTCATAAGGTGCTTTGCGCGGGTTTTTACTGGTCTAGCCTGTTTAAAGACGTGGAAGCCTTTGTGAGTAGGTGTGATAGTTGCCAATGGTTGGGCAACATTTCAAATAAAAATGAAATGCCCCAAATTTTTTTCCTCGAGTGCGAAATTTTCGACCTCTGGGGAATCAATTTTGTTCGCCCTCTTCCTTCTAGCTTCGAAAATAAGTATATTTTAGTTTTCGCTGATTATGTTTCACGTTGGGCAGAAGCCCAAGCTCTTCTTACGAATGACTCCTGAGTTATAGTTACCTTTTTGAAAAAATTTATTTTCTCAATTCGGAACACCACGAGCCATCGTTAGTGACAGGGGTTCCCATTTCTGTAACACACAGTTTTCAAAAATCCTTACTAAATACAGCGTTACACATAAGCTTTCAACTGCCTACCACACCCAAACTAACGGACAAGTCGAAGTAGTGAGTAGAGAAATAAAAAGAATATTAGAAAAGACAGTTTTAACTTCTTGGAAAGACTTGTCTGCCAAATTAGACGATGCTCTATGGGCCTACCAAACTGCGCACAAAACCGCCCTCGGATGTATGCCGTATCGATTGGTCTATGGAAAATCGTGCCATTTACCCGTATAATTAGAACACCGCGCTTTTTGGGCTTTAATATTTTCAAACTTCGATCCCCATTCAGTCGACAACCTTAAAAAATTTCAGCTCAATGAACTCGATGAGTGGCGCTCTGACGCTTACGAAAATAACAAACTTTATAAATAGAGGACGAAGCATTTGCACAATAAGCACTTAAGGCATCTGGAAACCTTTAAGTCAGGCGACAAAGTTCTTCTATATAATTCTCTATTGCGTTTATTTCCTGGAAAATTAAAATCTCGTTGGTCTGGGCCCTTTTCTGTTCTGCATGTTTTTTCGTATAGTACTGTTTTAATTTCTCACCCTGATAAGGGTAATTTCAAAGTTAACGGTCAGCTTCTTAAACTTTATTTCTCTGGTGATGATTATGTCAGTCCAAACAATATTAAGTATCTGCTGCACGAACTCTAGCTTTGAACTTTTATTTTTTATTAAAAACAATTTTATTTCTGGACAACAATATTTATGGACAAAATTATTTTTGATGTGTCGAGCTCAACGATGCTTTAAACAAAGAGCGCTTTTGGGAGGCAACCCAAGTTATCTATTTTTTTATTTTCTTTATTTTACAATTTTTTCCCTGGACAGCTCCGACAAGCTAAAGCATCTGCAATCTCTTGCTACAACGTTGCTGAATCCATCACGAAGTCCAAAGAAGAAGCTTGGGGGAGCGGCATCACTCAGCTTTTGCGGCAAATAAATCCGGGGAAGTGCCTGTTTTTCAATTCTGTCTTTCAATTCTGTACTTTAATTTTCTCTCCTTCTCCAATCCCCTTCTTTTTCCATTGAGGACAATGTCCATTTTAAGCTTGGGAGAGGACTTCCTCCTTCTTTTTGCTTAGTATAAATATTTTTTATTTTTGTGTATATTATTTTTTCAAAAAACACAAAAAAATGAATATCTTAAAATTCCAAAAAAAAAACAGAAAATATTTCAAAATTCCAAAAAAAAGAGAATATTTCAAAAATTAAAAAATATATATTTACTTTTTTGGTTTTTACTTTAATAATTTAGACATTTTGGTATCTCAATAGCATCCCTAGTTTTTGTCTTGTTTTACTCAAAATTTCCTATAAATAACTTAGTTAATTATAATATTTCTAATCGTCCTTTTTAATTATGTTTCACAAGTAAAATGTTGGTCATGCTGTGTTTCTAATTCACGGTAGCATGTTAAGGTGAAATATTTTTCTAAAAGTCGCATTTCTATTATGGTTTTTCCTTCTTTATTTTCTTTAATTTCTCAAAAAATCATCATCCACTAATTTCCTTTTCGTTTTTTGATAATTTTTGTAAAGTCAACTTTTGAATAGCGTAGTAGATGTGAACGATCCAAGCCACTTATTATTTCTATTTTCAAGATAATTTCATCAATCTTCTTTTATTATCTAGGACTTGCTTTTTGAAAATTTTCAAATCTTTGTTTTAAATAAATTTAAAAGCGTGAAAATGATTTAGGCCGTTTTTGTTTTCGTTTGAGCTTTCCTGCCATCCTAAAAACTTTCACCACTAGTTAGCCGCTTTTGAGCCCTTTTCAAAATTAATTTGATAGCTCCTCTTTTCATATCATTTCACCAAGGCAAAAAATTCCAACCTATCTAATCACACTAGCCTTTTTGAGTTTCATAAAATGTTTTCATGATTATGATAACTAGGATATTTTGTGATATTTTTGGGAAAAGTTTTTAAAAAAAGTAGTGCTCAGAAGAGATGTTTGCTTTTGTTTGGTCAATTCAAAATGAAAATAAAAGTATTTATGTGATGGCCGCGGAACAGTGACCTACTGTGGTTGGTTCGAAATGGTCAGATTCCGCGGGCCGGTTAGAAGATCGAGTTTTCTAATGAAAGGAGGCAAGCGCACCTATCGCAAGTAGTACTCGGTATTCGGGAAAATACCGAGGTCGTATTATTCTTGGGGACGCGTTGATTATATCTACTCTTCCAGGAACACTATTATCTTACTAACAGTAAGGTGAGATTTTTTTTTAGTTTAATTAAAGCGGAAAGAAAGAAAGCGGAATTTTGCTAAATTAGTTCGATGACGGGTTAACGCTCGGCATCGAATCAGATTAAGACTAAAATAATTCTTAATAATTATTGAACTTTGTTTTTAATTTAATAAAAGGCACTTGGCCGTGGAGGTTCCAAGAATATGAGCTCACCTTGGTCTAGGGATATCGCTCACCTGGGCGCTAAGGCTATTCGACCGAACGTTAGTCCGACGAAGGATTCCCCGTAACGCCCGCATTACGCTAAGAACCCCGCTATTGGGTGGGGAACCCAATCCGGCAGAACTACGCTTCTCCTCTTTCGAGGGGGCGTACGCAGTTCTCTTTACCCAAGGGGGATCGGTCCATATGTGCAGCCTCTCGGCATCGCGTATGGATAACGGAAATAGAGCCCACACATCGATTTTGTGGTCCTATGCGTCGTTAACCCGGGGTAAACCTTAAGTCCTTAAATTAAAATAAAAATAAAGTTTTTAAATTATTTCAAATCATTTTTTATGTCCCAATGCTCTTCGATGCCGAAGACTAAAAGAAATTAGCCACTTATCGGTATGGGGACGGCTTTATGTTTTTAGGTGAAGCGTGAGTGTTAAATTAAGCACTGAACAATTATAAGAGAAAACACGAAAAATGGGACAGTTAGATAAATTGAAAGCTAATTGATGCAGGCACTCACGCACAATTCATAACCATAAAGAAAATTAAATAAAGCAAGCCCTACTCAAATGAGTAGGCGGAAATAAATGCACACACGCACACACTCTTCTTAATTTGAAGAAAGCGATAAATAAAGCGGTAAAATTATCTCCTACACGCACGCACTCTACATAATTGAGAAAGCGATAAAATTGCAAGTCCCGGCTCGAATGAGTGGGCGGGAGTAAATCTATCTCATACACACACGCACTCTACTTGAAAGTAAAACACACACACGCACTGTACAAAAATGAAAACACACGCACCCACACAAAGTTTTCCTACTCAAGTGAGTAGGAAGAAAATGAAAGCAGTAAAAAAGACAAGTCCCACTCAAACGAGTGGGCGGGAAATGAAAGCAGAGCGCCATTTAACTCTTAACGAGTAGCCGGAAATAAATGCATACGCACACACGCACTCTACAGGAGTTGAAATAAAGCAGTAAAACCTAACTCATACACGCACACACACTTGCAAAAATAGGAAAAACAAAGTGCTCAGAAAATTTAAACAACTGCATTTCTACCGCTAGAATGCGGTAGAAATGCATAAAAAGATGAAATAAAAATTAACCGGGCTAAAAGTTTTGAAATTAAAAAGTTAGAATGAAGTTGACGAAAAATTATAACGACTACATTTTTATTCGTAAGTTTTTATAAAACCTCCAAAAAAGTGAAAATAAAACTAAAAAGGAACGAGAAGTTTTACATTCCTAAGAGCCTAAGTTAAAGAAAATAAAAACGAACACTTTTAGGGGGGGTTTTATAAAACCTATACGAATGAAAATGATAAAGAAGAGGAAGCTAAAGCTAAAAAGTGCGGAGAATGAAAACTAAACGGACGGCACAACGGCTAGAAATGCCGATAAACCCTAAATCTAACTAAGTTATGAAAGCTAAAAAAGATGAAAACATAAAAGAAATACAAAAAGATGAACGAAAAATTGCTTAAGTAGGCGCATTCAAATGGATTATTCATACAAGTTAAGAGAGAGAAATTCATATTTCATTAAAGTAAAAACCCTAATACAAACTAAGAGAGAGAGAGGGGGGAGAAATTCTCCTTACATAGGTATGGAATCCAATTGGGCAGCACCTCCCCTAAGCAAAGTGGTCAAAAAAGTGGACAAAATAAGCTTCCTGGAAGCTCTTATTTATAAGCAAAATTTCGGGTGGGTCACGCCCATGACTAGGGCGTGACAGGGGGGCCTGTCGACACTATTCATGATCTGATCGGGTGACTTGACTGGAATGTTGACTTCAGCTGAAAACGTAGCGGTCACGCCCAAGGTCACGGGCGTGACATGTGTCAGTCACGGGCGTGACTGGGGCGTGTCGGGGAGGTCGATCTGGGTGCGGTCCGGCCGCAAAGTCGCGCGCGTCACGTCGGGCCAGGTGGATAAGTCACGCCCGTGTCACACCTTGACACGGGCGTGTCTTGGGGCGTGTCGAGCTCGGTTTGATGATCGCCGATCGTCGAGCTGGGAACTTGTGGCCGGCAATCGTCGGGGGGACGTGACACGGGCGTGTCGGTCAATAGACACGGGCGTGTCAGTCAAATTTTTTGACTTTTCTGGAATTCTTTCTGGAATTTTTCTAGAATAAAAATAAAGCTAAGTTAGGAATAATATTTACAAAAACAAGCAATTTATTGAATAAAACTAATAAAAAAGACAGAAAATAAACGAAACTGACTTAAATAAAATACTAAAATATAGGTATATTTACAACTCATCAAACACCCCCATACTTAAGCTTTTGCTATTCCAGGGCAAAAGTTTGAGGTGAACTTATAAGGAATAATGAAAAACCCTAAGTTCTGCTACCGCTAAATTAATTATAAGAAAGATCAAATAAAAATATACGGGGTATAAGAGTTAAGTCCTAAAATTATTTAGATGATTTAAACAGGGCAAAAGTTTTGGCCAAAAGACTTCTTGATGTAATCAAATAGAAAGCAATAGTTGTATTGGTTAGATTAACAGAAAATAGTTTGGAGTTATACGAACTTTAGCTTATAGGAGTGTTATCGGAAATAATGCAAATTACGAATTATGCTCTCAAAAAGATTTTTGAATTAATTCTAGAGTCATGAAATTGGCTAAGGGGGGTTGATGTTGGTTTATGAAGATGCTTGGATTTTGAGGCGAGGTTATTTTTTCTCGAACCTCCATTTTTTTTTGATTTGGATGTTAAAGGAAAACGAAATCTTATTTTCCTTAACATAAAAATTTTCTTTCTTCATAAAAATAACCCAATGTATATGTGTTGGAGTAATGAATTTTATCCTCTTACTCCGTAAAGTATAATCTTTTAAATTATTTGGTGCCTATGTTTACGGAATGAAATCTTATTCCCATTGACATAAGATCTTTTTCTTTTTGAGGAAATAAATTTTTATCATACCAAGTAGGTTATGATAGGATAGGTAAGGGGAGAAAAGAGAACTAGATTTTTAATTGAAAAATGATTGAGAGCAACCTTTATAAATTGTACGTTCCAATTTTTCAGAAAGCTAAAAGCAAGCATAATTGAATTCTATGGTCGTTATTTTCTAACATGGTACACATGCTCCTATCTATGAAAAATTAGAAGTAGTGCCTAAAGCGAGTCCCCTATTTTTAACAAAGTATAATAAATTCTTTAAAACTTAACCCCGGCTATTTAGATTTTTCAATCTATAATTAACAAACGAATAGTGAACAAAGAATTGATCAAATTCGCATATAAATAAACTCAAAACAAAAGTTTTGGATAACAAGAAACTTAAGAATGAAATGTTTGATTTATTTGTTTCAAAACTTATAAAAAAAAAATTTTGTTATTTTTTTTTGAAGTTATGCTCTTTTTTTGTAGTTTTGTAGTTATATCTTTAATATATACATACTAAAAAGACAGAAAAATTGCGAAAATAAATTTTTTTGTATTTTTAAGTTTTGTGAATTTTTTTTGTATTTTTATTGAAGTTTTCATTTTATTTACAAAAATTTGGGAAAAAGAAAAAATATTTACAAGGATGAGAGGGAAAAAGGGAGAGGGGAAAGAGAAAGAATATTTACAAAAAGTATTTATAAAAATTATTTACAAAAATATTTACAAGAATATTTACAAGAATATTTACAAAAATATAAACTAGGTAGCCGCGAGATGACTCGTTATGTGGATGGCTCGATGAGCCGGATCTCGCGGACCGAGTTAAAATAAGTCAAAGTTTCGAAAATGAAACTTCAAAAAAATTTTTTTTTTTTTTTTTGATTTTTTTGTGTCAATTAATTTTTTTTTGAAGTTTTTTTTTTTGAAGTTTTGTTTTGTTTTTTGTTGTTTTTATTTTTTTGTTTTGTTTTGTTAGTGAAAAAGAAAGTACGAAAATATTAAAACACCCCCATACTTAGATCCAACATTGTCCCCAATGTTGTATGCTAAGCATGAGGAACAAGACAGTAGGTGTATGTACAAAAAAGAAAAGAGAGGGGGGCAGAAGACGTCCTTGATCCGCGCGCGGGGAAGCCCATTAGAAAACCCTGCATTTATTAGAAAAATAGAAAACATAATAATAAAGACGGAAAAAAGATAGACGTGGGGTGCCTCCCAGGAGCGCTTTGTTTATAGTCGCATAGCTTGACTATAGTGGCGGGTTTATATATGGAGAAGGGTTATTGTTTCGCTCCTACTGATCACAGGGTCGCCCGCTATATAAGGCTTTAACCGATTACCGTTCACCTTAAAAGTGCCTTTTTCGGGGTGGGAGATAAGTATGGTCCCATATGGCCAAACCTCTTCAACCTTGAAGGGGCCGAACCATCGTGATTTAAGCTTACCCGGGAAAAGCCTAAGACGTGAATTGTAAAGAAGGACTAGATCGCCCGGAGAAAAAATTTTGGGGGTTTTAATTTTTCGATCGTGATAAAACTTAGAACGCTCCTTATAGAACTTATTGCTCTCGTAAGCGTTCGCACGCCATTCATCGAGCTCGTTTAGTTGCAGTTTTCTATTCTGAGCGACTATGTTAGAGTCGAGGTTTAAGAGTTTTAATGCCCAAAGTGCGCGGTGCTCCAGTTCTACGGGTAAATGGCACGCTTTGCCATAGACTAACCGATACAGGGTACAACCGGTAGCGGTTTTGTACGCCGTACGATACGCCCATAACGCGTCGTCGAGCTTAGCGGACCAATCTTTCCTATTAAGTGAAACGGTTTTTTCTAATATGCGTTTTATCTCTCGATTTACTACCTCAACTTGGCCACTTATTTGCGGGTGGTAGGGGGTGGCAAGCTTGTGCGTGACTCCGTATTTAGCTAACATCTTAGCCATTAGAGCGTTACAGAAATGCGTTCCCCTATCACTGACAATAGCGCGAGGCGTGCCGAAGCGAGAAAATAATTTTTTTAGAAATGTAACGACGACTCGCGCATCGTTGGTGGGGAGAGCCTGTGCTTCCGCCCACCGTGATACGTAGTCGACCACTACTAAAATATACATATTTTTATAAGAAGGAGGTAGGGGGCCAACAAAATCTATGCCCCATAAATCGAAAACTTCGCATTCTAAGAACATATTTTGGGGCATCTCGTCGCGACGTGAGATGTTACCCGACCGCTGACAGCTATCGCATGCGCACACAAAATTGTGCGCATCTTTGAAGAGAGTGGGCCAAAAGTAGCCCGCCTCTAGCGCCTTCCTAGCGGTCCGGTTGGCTTGATAGTGCCCCCTGGCTGGACCATCGTGGCAGTGCCTCAATATTTGCGTGCACTCCACTCCCGCGACGCATCTTCGAACCGCTTGGTCCGCGCAGATACGGAAAAGAAAGGGGTCATCCCAAAAGAAATTTTTCAAGTCGGAAAAGAATTTCTTCTTTTGATGACTTGAAAAATCTTTTGGAAGTACCCACGCGACTAAGTAGTTCGCAAAATCTGCGAACCAAGGCGAAGATGACGAAGACGAACGAATGGTGAGAAGGCGTTCCTCGGGGAATCTGTCATTTATTTCAGATTCGACGAGCGCTTCCGCACCCGGATTTTCTAAACGGGAGAGGTGGTCTGCCGCTAGATTCTCCGCGCCCTTCTTATCTCGGATCTCCAAGTCAAACTCTTGTAGGAGGAGAATCCATCGAAGAAGGCGGGGCTTCGCGTCGGTTTTGGCTAGTAAATACTTAAGGGCTGAGTGATCGGTAAAAACGATAACTTTAGATAGCGTAAGATACGAGCGAAACTTATCGAAAGCGAAAACGACGGCTAAGAGTTCCTTTTCCGTTGTCGTGTAATTCACTTGTGCAGAAGTGAGCGTCTTGCTAGCGTAATAAATAGGATGAAAATGTTTTTCTACGCGTTGGCCAAGAACGGCGCCTAAGGCAATATCACTAGCGTCGCACATGATTTTGAACGGAAGGGACCAATTAGGGGCCACTAGAATCGGAGAATTAATAAGTTTTTGTTTTATAAAATTAAAAGCAGACTCGCAATCGCTACTAAAGACAAAAGGTGATTCCTTTTCCAAGAGGTGAGTAAGCGGCTTTGTTATTTTTGAAAAATCTTGAATGAAGCGCCTATAAAAGCCCGCGTGGCCTAAGAAACTCCTAATGGATTTTATGTTTGTCGGCTGAGGAAGTTTTTCTATGATTTCAACTTTGGCCTTATCGACCTCTATCCCCTTAATCGAAATCTTATGGCCGAGGACCAAACTTCCTCGAACCATAAAGTTACACTTTTCCCAATTTAAAACAAGATTCGTGTCCTCGCATCGCTGGAGGACACGATCAAGATTACGAAGACAATTCGGGAAAGAGCATCCGAATACAGAAAAGTCATCCATAAATATTTCCATAATATCTTCTACTAGCTCACCAAAAATTGCTAGCATACATCTTTGGAATGTAGCTGGCGCATTGCAGAGGCCAAATGGCATTCTTCGATAGGCGAAGGTGCCAAAGGGGCAAGTAAAAGTTGTTTTCTCTTGGTCTTCGGGGGAAATGGGGATTTGGAAAAACCCCGATAGACCGTCGAGAAAATAATAAAATGGATGACTGGAAAGACGCTCGAGAATCTGGTCAAGGAACGGTAGTGGAAAATGGTCCTTGCGGGTGGCATCATTAAGTTTGCGATAATCGATGACCACACGCCAACCCGCAACAGTACGAGTTGGGACGAGCTCGTTGTGCTCATTCACCACTACGGTTAGACCGCCCTTCTTGGGCACGACATGAATAGGACTAACCCATGCACTATCAGAAATGGGATAAATAATCCCCGCATCTAATAATTTAATTATCTCAGCTTTCACGACGTCTTTCATGTTTGGGTTAAGACGTCGCTGGGGCTGAATGGTTTTGCGGCAATTATCGTTTAAGAAAATTTTGTGAGTGCAGAAAGAAGGGTTAATCCCCTTTAGGTCAGAAATTTGCCACGCAATTGCGTGGCGATGTTTAAGCAAAACCTCCAATAAATCGGAGGTCTCCGAATCGCTTAAATACGAAGAAATGATTACCGGGAGTGTATCATTTTTCCCCAAAAAGGCGTATTTTAGGGATTTGGGTAATGGTCTGAGTTCTAGGATGGGCGGTTCTTCTAGTGAGGTTTTAGTGCAAATGTCTTTCGAACCAATTGGTTCAAAAGGCATATTCGTAGACGCGTCCTCATCGCAATAAAAATTTTCGAGTGAAAAAACATTTTCATTTAAAAACTCGGACTCGAAAATCGGAGAAGAACAATCTCCATAAAAAGAATCTAAAGAATAGCAGAAATCGTCGCTCGGCGACGAGTCTTCCATAGAGGTGTTAATAGAAAAAGTAACTTGGTCGTCTCCTACCCGAAGGAGAAGTTGACCATTACTTACATCAATTAACGCACGTGAGGTCGCGAGGAAAGGGCGACCAAGTATTATTGGTACGTTGGCGTCTTCCTCGATGTCCAAGATGACGAAGTCCACCGGGAAGGTGAACTTGTCTACTCGGACAAGGACATCCTCAACAACCCCGATGGGGAACCTAGCCGAGCGATCCGCTAGTTGGATGCGCATATTGGTAGGAGCAGGAGTACCCAAACCTAAACGCAAGAAGAGCGAGAACGGCATCAAATTAATGCGCGCGCCTAAATCTGCTAAGGCGTATTTTACTAATACATCGCCAAAAAGGCACGGGATGGAGAACCGTCCCAGGTCGTTTTGTTTTAAGGGCAATTTACTAGTAAGAGCCGCCGAGCAGACAGCGTTAAGAGATATATGCGAAATATCCTCGAGTTTGCATTTATTAGAAAGTAGTTCTTTTAAAAATTTCGCATATTTAGGCATTTGCGAGATAGCCTCGCAAAAAGGAACATTAATATGAATTTGTTTAAGTAATAAAATAAATTTTTCATATTGCGCGTTTACTCGCTCATTATCTAACTTATGCGGGTAGGGCAACGCCTTGTTTAAAATAGTTTTATCGTTAAAAATCGGTAAGGGTTGCGTAATCGAAGAAGAGGGAAGAGGGGTCGGAGGTGAAATATGTACCTGAGGATCGATCCGTTTTGGATCGACCACCTCCTTACCGCTACGGAGGGTTATAGCGTTGGCGGTTTCCCTTGGATTGGGCTCCGTGTTCCCTGGTAGTGCCCCCATGGCGCGTTCTGACATGAGTCGCGCCAGCTGTCCAACCTGGAGTTCTAAATTTTTTAGCGATCCGGTGATGTTCCAGATATTAGACTCATTGGACGCGACATAACGATTAAAATTTTCCTCCACCGGGGATGGCTTCATAGGAGGGGGAGGAGGAAACGTTGGCGCAAAAGGAGGGGGAGGGGGACGCTGCGCGTTGTTCGGGTTGCTCCAGGAGAAATTCGGATGGTTCCTCCAACCCGGATTATAGTGGCTATTATAAGGGTTGTTTTGAAATAAGGGACGCACCAGATTTCCCATGTAGTCCACGAATTCGTCCACTACGCAGACGTTGGAGGGGGGGGAGAAAACAAGGCGGAGTGGAGGAGGCAACAGACATCTCTGCCACCTGCTTAGTTAGCCTTTCCACTTGGAGGGCTAGCTGAACAGTGGCATCCACTTCAAAAATGCCTGCCTGCTTAGGGCACGCCCGCAGGACGTTCCACTGGTAGGCGTTCACCGCCATTTCCTCGAAAAGGGCCTGGGCGGCCTCGGGGGTCTTATTGTTCAGAATGCCCCCGGCAGCCGCGTCAATCATTTGACGCATCTGACTATTCAGTCCATTATAAAAAATTTGTACCTGCAACCACGTTGGCAGAGCGTGGTGCGGGCACCGGCGGAGGAATTCCTTAAAGCGTTCCCAAGTCTCGTAAAGAGACTCGGAGTCGTTTTGGACGAACGAAGATATGTCCGCCCGCAGTCTTGCAGTTTTGGCGGGCGGAAAATACTTCATAAGGAATTTCTCAGCCAATTCCGCCCAGGACGTGATGGATCCCCGCGGGAGGGAGAGTAACCACGCCTTAGCCTTGGACTTAAGAGAGAATGGAAAAAGGCGCAAACGAATGGCGTCATCAGTGACGCCATTAATCTTAAAAGTATCGCAAATCTCAAGAAAATTAGACAAGTGATTATTGGGGTCCTCATCCGGCTGTCCGTCGAACTGCACGGCATTTTGGATCATTTGAATCACACTTGACTTAATTTCAAAATTATTGTTGGCCACAGCGGGCCGAACAATACTCAACCCCGTATCATCCAAGTTAGGCCGAGCGTAATAAGACATAGTACGCTCGGCCGGTTGGGCATTATTCGGGTCGGCCATAGAAGAAGAAGAGGGTTCTCCGATAGATTCTGCGGGGGTCTAAAAAGGGAATTCGATGGAGAGATCGGATACGCGCAAGAGAACGGTCGATCTCGGGGTCGAATTCAAGATTTTCAGAACTCGAAGGTTGTCCACGGGTCATACACCCAAAAAAAAAACGAAAAGGGGGAAGGATATATTTTTTTTTTGTATAAATTTTTTATTTGAAAATAAAGTAAAATTAATAGAGTTCCGGATTCAATATAACAACCGAGATTCCCCGGCAACGGCGCCAAAAACTTGATGGCCGCGGAACAGAGACCTACTGTGGTTGGTTCGAAATGGTCAGATTACGCGGGCCGGTTAGAAGATCGAGTTTTCTAACGAAAGGAGGCAAGCGCACCTATCGCAAGTAGTACTCGGTATTCGGGAAAATACCGAGGTCGTATTATTCTCGGGGACGCGTTGATTATATCTACTCTTCCAGGAACACTATTATCTTACTAACAGTAAGGTGGGATTTTTTTTTTTGTTTAATTAAAGCAGAAAGAAAGAAAGCGGAATTTTGCTAAATTAGTTCGATGACGGGTTAACGCTCGGCATCGAATCGGATTAAGACTAAAATAATTCTTAACAATTATTGAACTTTGTTTTTAATTTAATAAAAGGCACTTGGCCGTGGAGGTTCCAAGAATATGAGCTCACCTTGGTCTAGGGATATCGCTCACCTGGGCGCTAAGGCTATTCGACCGAACGTTAGTCCGACGAAGGATTCCCCTTAACGCCCGCATTACACTAAGAACCCCGCTATTGGGTGGGGAACCCAATCCGGCAGAACTACGCTTCTCCTCTTTCGAGGGTGCGTACGCAGTTCTCTTTACCCAAGGGGGATCGGTCCATACGTGCAGCCTCTCGGCGTTGCGTATGGATAACGGAAATAGAGCCCACACATCGATTATGTGGTCCTATGCGTCATTAACCCGGGGTAAACCTTAAGTCCTTTAATTAAAATAAAAATAAAGTTTTTTAATTATTTCAAATCATTTTTTATGTCCCAATGCTCTTCGATGCCGAAGGCTAAAAGAAATTAGCCACTCATCGGTATGGGGACGGCTTTATGTTTTTAGGTGAAGCGTGAGTGTTAAATTAAGCACTGAACAATTATAAGAGAAAACACGAAAAATGGGACAGTTAGATAAATTGAAGGCTAATTGATGCAGGCACTCACGCACACTTCAAAACCATAAAGAAAATTAAATAAAGCAAGCCCTACTCAAATGAGTAGGCGGAAATAAATGCACACACGCACACACTCTTCTTAATTTGAAGAAAGCGATAAATAAAGCGGTAAAATTATCTCCTACACGCACGCACTCTACATAATTGAGAAAGCGATAAAATTGCAAGTCCCGGCTCGAATGAGTGGGCGGGAGTAAATCTATCTCATACACACACGCACTCTACTTGAAAGTAAAACACACACACGCACTGTACAGAAATGAAAACACACGCACCCACACAAAGTTTTCCTACTCAAGTGAGTAGGAAGAAAATGAAAGCAGTAAAAAAGACAAGTCCCACTCAAACGAGTGGGCGGGAAATGAAAGCAGAGCGCCATTTAACTCTTAACGAGTAGGCGGAAATAAATGCATACGCACACACGCACTCTACAGGAGTTGAAATAAAGCAGTAAAACCTAACTCATACACGCACACACACTTGCAAAAATAGGAAAAACAAAGTGCTCAGAAAATTTAAACAACTGCATTTCTACCCCTAGAATGCGGTAGAAATGCATAAAAAGATGAAATAAAAATTAACCGGACTAAAAGTTTTGAAATTAAAAAGTTAGAATGAAGTTGACGAAAAATTATAACGACTACATTTTTATTCGTAAGTTTTTATAAAACCTCCAAAAAAGTGAGAATAAAACTAAAAAGGAACGAGAAGTTTTACATTCCTAAGAGCCTAAGTTAAAGAAAATAAAAACGAACACTTTTAGGGGGGGTTTATAAAACCTATACGAATGAAAATGATAAAGAAGAGGAAGCTAAAGCTAAAAAGTGCGGAGAATGAAAACTAAACGGACGGCACAACGGCTAGAAATGCCGATAAACCCTAAATCTAACTAAGTTATGAAAGCTAAAAAAGATGAAAACATAAAAGAAATACAAAAAGATGAAAGAAAAATTGCTTAAGTAGGCGCATTCAAATGGATTATTCATACAAGTTAAGAGAGAAAAATTCATATTTCATTAAAGTAAAAACCCTAATACAAACTAAGAGAGATAGAGGGGGGAGAAATTCTCCTTACATAGGTATGGAATCCAATTGGGCAGCACCTCCCCTAAGCAAAGTGGTCAAAAAAGTGGACAAAATAAGCTTCCTGGAAGCTCTTATTTATAGGCAAAATTTCGGGTGGGTCACGCCCGTGACTAGGGCGTGACAGGGGGGCGTGTCGACACTATTCATGATCTGATCGGGTGACTTGACTGGAATGTTGACTTCGGCTGAAAACGTAGCGGTCACGCCCAAGGTCACGGGCATGACATGTGTCAGTCACGGGCGTGACTGGGGCGTATCGGGGAGGTCGATCTGGGCGCGCGCATCACGTCGGGCCAGGTGGCTAAGTCACGCCCGTGTCACACCTTGACACGGGCGTGTCTTGGGGCGTGTCGAGCTCGGTTTGATGATCGCCGATCATCGAGCTGGGAACCTGTGGCCGGCGATCGTCGGGGGGGCATGACACGGGCATGTCGGTCAATAGACACGGGCGTGTCAGTCAAATTTTTTGACTTTTCTGGAATTTTTTCTGGAATTTTTCTGGAATAAAAATAAAGCTAAGTTAGGAATAATATTTACAAAAACAAGCAATTTATTGAATAAAACTAATAAAAAAGACAGAAAATAAATGAAACTGACTTAAATAAAATACAAAAATATAGGTATATTTACAACTCATCATTATGACCTTTGTTTTGAAAAATAAAAAAAATGGAAAAGAAAAAAAAGAAAGAAAAAATATATATTTTTATTTTAAATGAAATTGTTTGAAACTCTTTGTTTTGATTTAGTGTGATTTTAAACCTTCACGTTTATCTTTGAATTCCACTCCTAATCATATTCCTAAACCAAACATTTTTGTCCTATTTAAGTCCTTTTGATTCACGCCTTTTTAAATTTATTTAATAACTAAGAAAAGAAGAAAAGTAAATCAGTTTTAGTTTTGGATTTAAACTTATATTTTTGTTATTTAATTGATATAATTATAATGCTTTTTTTCAATGTTTATCTAATAACAACTCAATGCTTTTTTTCATTTTCGTTGCTTTGCTTAAATCTATTTAAAGAATTTTGTTAAAATTTTGGATGATTTATTTTTGTTAGTAAAGTTTATGAAAGTTAAGCCGTACCTAAATAATTGTTTTAGATTTACGTTTTGTCTTTTCCCTATTTAGAGTTTCGCATGGTACTTGTGTTTGCAAAATTAGAACTTTCTGATTAGTCCTATTTTATGTTTATCTAGTATTAATATTTTTGCTTGGGGACAAGCAAAGCTTAAGCTTGAGAGAATTTCATAATACGTTTTGTAGTCTTATTTATTATCGTATTTTTCCAGTTTATAATATACGAATCAAGTATTTTTAAGCTTTATTTTTATCTTTCTTATGCTAATTTTATTGCCCCTAACTTTTTCCTCTCTTTGTGCAGCATTCTGAAAATTAGTAAAAATTGACCTGACATGCCCCCCGATCACGCCCTCCCTGGGCATGACCTAGGGCGTATCACCTGTTCCAGAGGAATCCAGAAGCCAGACGAAAATACTAGGAAAAACGGCTGCACGCCCCCTGACACGCCATCCCCGGGCGTGTCCCCGGACATGATACGGGGCGTGTCGCCCTTTAACCGAAGCCTACCGCCGCATTAAATTCCATTTCGAATCACCACGCCAATAGTACTGTCACGCCCCCCATCACGGGCGTGACACATGGCGTGACCCCTCCTTTTCCGTTGACTGACGGATTTCCTCCAAATGATTTCGACGTGATGTGCGTGTCATGCCCCCCCTACACGGGAACCTAGGGCGTGTCCACCGACGTACAGAAGCAATCATCCATCCCTCCAGAATCTAGAGCCCGAGGTCAACCCCGTACCTGTCACGCCCCCTAACACGCCCCCTAGGGCATGTCGAAGGGCGTGACCAACCCGTGAACTTTTCCTATAAATTCAAACCCCCCCTTCCATTTCAACAAGCTTGGGTTTAGAGGGGGAGGTGCTGCCCCTTTGTTTCTTGCCTATTTTTTAGTGTTCTTCCCTCTCTCTCTTTCTTATTTTGTAATTTTATTAACCCTAGCTTAGTGCTTTTGATGTAATAGCTTTTATTGTAATCTTTGTTCTTGCACTAGTTGCTTAATGTAGGGCTAGAATAGGTTTTCAATTTAATGCAATTGTAATTTCCTTTTTCAAGTGTAGCTCTCTCTTTATTAATATAAGTGTTCTTTATTACATTGTGTTCTTAATGATTTACTACTCATCCCCCCTCCTCCACTCCATTATGATTAACTAATCCTCCTTGTACTCAATCTTGATGATCTGAGGTTCAAACGATTAAGTTATGATGTTTTAATTTACCTTTTCTTTTTAGGTTTTAGGCCTTGAATTACTCTTGATTTTTCATGGGCTGGAGGTATATTATCGTTATATACTCTCCACCTTTGCTGTCATTCTGGGCTAGCCGAGAGGCTGATAGAATGAAGTGAGCATTCAAGAGTAAAGGGAGTTGTATGCACCCCTCGAGAGAGGCAGACGTCCAAATCTCCCGGATTGGAGTAAAATCCAATAGTGTGGTTCACCGCGTAAAGCGATCTTTAGGCCTCCGATTTAGATGATAGTCAGTCTGACCTTCCTAAACTCAGTTGGGCACGACTTCGAGAGAAGCGTGTTCAAGCTTTAGGAACCTCCACGGTCAAGGACCTTTAATATATTAAGTTTAGG
The DNA here is from genome assembly GCA_039513925.1 of Platanthera zijinensis. Classification (NCBI taxonomy): domain Eukaryota; kingdom Viridiplantae; phylum Streptophyta; class Magnoliopsida; order Asparagales; family Orchidaceae; genus Platanthera; species Platanthera zijinensis. The sequence continues at coordinate 134,147,032 of CM077078.1, forward strand.
TTTTTATCGCATTTCTTTGTCGACTTTAGTCGAGATGATTCTTGATCGAGTGCATTTCCATTTCATATTTTCAGCCCTTCGTTGTAATCCCTTCTTATAGGCCTTTAATTAACTGCAGTAGTTCTCTTTCTAGCATAGTTTTATTTCCTTAATTGCAATTAGTTTATGAAACCCTAGTTTTTTCGTCGATAAAATAATAGCCTTCGGGTGAGTAAGTGTACTCAACAGTTCCCGAATTTCAATACGATCCTTGTGTCCCCTTGCTACAGTTCGAAAGGTATACTGGCCTCATTTGATTGCTAGTTCGGTTGCTTTTATTTTCTTCGAAGCTTAGCGGCCATCAAACTCTAAACTCAGCGAGTTCCTTTGGGGCCATTCAGTAAGGAGTCCTGGAGATAGGCTTGGCACCCGGTACTAACATGATTTGAAAATCTACTACTCTATTTTGGGGTAATCTTTGCAATTTATCTGGAAATACTTCGGGGAAATCGCGCACCACCCGTGCATCCTTGATATCCTGCGCCAATTCCTTCAGCTCGAAATAAATCATGAAAACTTCATCCCCCTTCATGGTGGCTTTTAAAGCCTGTACTGAAGATAACGCCATACGATGTGCGAAGCTAATACCTTGAAGGATGACTTCAGAGTCTCCATGTCTCATGGAAATTCTCTTCTCCGTGCAGTCAATCCTTGTGTGGTGCCAATCCAGCCATGCCACGCCTAGAATGAGGTCGAACTCTTGCATTCTCAAAACTATGGCAGGGGTATCAAAGATCTTTCCCCCCCAATGAGTATCTCCAATTCGCACATGGCAGTTGCAGTCATCTCAGAGCCGTCTGGGTGGCGTACCCTTCGAGCAATACCAGTGAAGTATTGCACTCCTTCTAGGTCTTTACAAAAGTCTGCAGACACAAATGAGTGCGAGGCACCGGTATCGAATAATATATAGGTCGGTTTCTCACTAATTATTATGCCTAAGTATCAAATTATGAAGGCTCAAGCCAGATTCCTAGAACAAACTTAAGCAGACTAAGGACGAATGCTTATAATGTATGAATTACTTCCTCGTAGACCTCATCCTGGAGCTAGGTCCTGCTTCAATTGCTCCTTCAGTGAGTCTCTTAAAGCTTGTCTAAACACCCAAAAGACCCGCTTCCAACCACTTTACCATATATATTATCTCCGCCAAGCTCGAGTCTGCTATAAACAAAAGTGGTTGTCCTAGGGAATCTTCCATGTCTATTATCTGTGCTAGGTTAAAAATCTGTTATAAACAAAAGTGCTTGCCCTAGGGGTCTCGCAAGAATTTATACAACAGTTTTACGTTCCTGGGGTAACCCAGACTTTAAGAGATCAACGTACAAAGGTACGTACCTAAGGTCGGGTTGGCTAATTATAGGGTCAAAGTTAGACATACATAGTGTGAATTAAATATGGGCACACCACTGCTTCCGCTAAGTTAGTTGTCCCCAAACTTACTAATCGAATGGGGGTGGCACCATTGTTAAATGACTTCTCTAATTCAGGATCCGAGCAAGCTGATACCATTTGTATGACCCCCCTCCCAGAACACAAAACACGACACGGGAGGGGTCTTATGCCCAGAACACTTGCCTTGTGATAATACTAACACTCGAGCTAGCCTGTACCACAAGGCGCCAATTCTGCCGGCCACAACCAATATCATTCCTTGCCGACCTAACAATAATATAAGATACCAAAGTCAAATCCACACAAAGCATATAGTCCATTATATCATAAATAAAGAAGCTACAACAAGCTTCTAATATCAGAGTATGTAAATAGTAGTTTTCCCAAAAGGGCTACATCAAAAACCTCTCAAACTCACATCAGTAACCGATGGTAGCGTCGGTATCGTCCCCTCAGGCCCTGTCATCCAAGCTTGGCTGTATGGCTGCATAACCTGCTTCTCCACCAGCGGGGTTTCCACCTAAAAAGGAAGACTAAGTGGCTGCACATCCACTCCGCCAGCTACTCCTCAGCACCGGGCAGAGAAAGGAACATGGTAAAATATAAATGAAACATAGGTACAAGCAGGTGGTATAGATTGAATATCACTATGTATATAAAGCAGTGTAATAAATGAGCAACATCTTAATCTAGTAATTCTACCATCTACAGCAGCAAAAGAGTATAGAGCTATAACAAAAAGTAAGTCAACTTATATGAATGCCCATACAATCATATAGGCTGAGGATCGTTCAGCAGTAAGTAACTCATTGTATAGGAGTGCCAATACAAACTTATATGATGAGGATCTTGTGTATGCAATGAAGTGTAATGACATGTATGCAATACAATGACTCACCCAAGATTACGCACATGCAATTGCTATGTCGACACAGACTGGTAGTTCCCACTTTTCGAGCAGGGAGTTAACCTCTCAGGCATCATCCGTCGTATCTAGATGGTGACAATAGAGGAGGCATCTCTACTACTAGGCAAGTCTCCACACTACCTAGCCTAGGCCTTCATACTCCTCAATGTTAAGAACACAACAACGGAGCTCACATGCATACTACGGATCAGCAGGGGTTTCGGGTAGATGTGCACCGAGATCTTAGCCCCGAACTGGCCTAAGGTGTAATACGGAAGGAGCCTCGGAAATGAGCATGAGGACCCAGCCCAACCGTTTACTTGGCACGTAAGGAGCCTCGGGATATGAAAACCGAGGACCAAGCCCAACCGCCCAAGGTCTAGCTATCAACTCCCATCGGTGTAATGAATGGAGAGCCCGTAGACCTGCCATACTATACTAAACCTTGGATTACGACACCACGTGTTGACTCACACCACATGCATGATAAACACATCGTGGAATGGAAGGATCCTCGGAAATGAGTACGAGGACCAAGCCCAACCGATCACTTGGCATGGAAGCAGCCTTGGGACATGAAAACCGAGGACCAAGCCCATCCATCCATTTATGATTCTTCCTAACATTACCAACCAGTGCGATCAGATATCCGCACTCACCCCTTTCATAATCCGGTGCCCAAACACAGGTGGTGAACTACAAACACAGGTGGCGAACCACCTTATACAGTGGACCATCATAGACTCCATTATATGACAAGCCTCAAGACCATGATTACGTCTAATGCTATGGTCACATAACTTTAACTTCACCTCTTACAACTCCATCACCAAAATCAATCATTTGTGCACACATGAGTTTACCATCTATATTTAACACCTCACATGTTCATACCACCAACACCGAATCAATTACCCAAGCTCTAGTGAATCGTGTTATTAAACGACTAATTACCCTTTGTTCATTATGTAAGACCCCCCTCCCGGAACACAGAACACGACACGAGAGGGGTCTTATGCCAAGAACAGCCGTCTTGCTGTAGCACTAACACTCGCGTTAGCCTGTACCACAAGACCCTGATTCTACCGGCCACAACCAATATAACTTATTGCCAACCAAACAAAAATATAACACAGAATTCAAATCCACACCAAGCATGTAGTCCATAAAATACATATGTTAAGAACCTACAACAAGCTTCTAATATTAGAGTACGTTAATAGTTTTCTAAAAAAGGGTACAATAAAAACCTCTCACACTCATATCAATAACCAGCGGTAATGACAGTACCATCCCCTCAGGCCCTGTCATCCTGGCCTGGCTGTCCAGCTGCATAACCTTCTGCTGCACCTGCAAGGTTTCCTCCTAAAAAGGAAGATGTAGCAACTGTTACTCATAAAGACTATGTGGCTTCACATCCGTTCCCCTGGCGACTCCTCGACACCGGGCGGAGAAAGGAACAGGGTACAATATATATAAACATTGGTACAAGCAGGTGGTATATCACTATGTGTGTAAAGAAGTGTAATAAATGAGCAATGGCTTATTCTAGCATTTCTAGCATCTACAGCAGCATGGGACTACAATATTATAATAGTAAGTAACTCAACTTATATGAATGCCCATACAAGTATATAAGCTGAGGATCGTTCAGCAGTAAGTAACTCATCGTATAGGAGTGACCATATAAACTTATACAACGAGGATCTTTGTGTATGCAATGAAGTGTAATGACATATATGTAATGCAATCACTCACTCATGATCACACACATGCAATCGCTATGTCGACACAGACTTGAGGTTCACACTTTTCGAGCAGATAGCTAACCTCTTAGAAGTCATCCGTCGTGGCCACACGGTGATAGTAGAGCGGGAATCTCCACTACTAGGCTGGTCTCCACACTACCTGGCCTAGGCCTTCGTATGCCTCAATGCTAAGAACACAACAGTGGAGCTCACATGCGTACTACAGCTCAGCGGGTGTCTCGGGTAGATGTGCACCGAGATCCTAGCCAAAAACTGGCCTAAGGTATGATACGGAAGGAGCCTCAGAAATGAGCACGAGGACCAAGCCCAACCATTCACTTGGCATAAGAGGATCCTTGGGACGTAAACACCGAGGACCAAGCCCAACCGCCCAATTTCTAGCTGTCAACTCCCATCGGTGTGACGATTGGCGAACCAGTAGACCTGCTACACTATCCTTAACTCGGGATAACGACACTGCGTGTTGACTCACACCACATGCATGACAACCACATCGAGGTACGGAAGGAGCCACGGATACGAGCATGAGGACCAATCCTAGCCGACCACTTGGAATGGAAGGAGCCTCGGGACATGAATACCAAGGACCAAGCCCAACCGTCCATTTATGATTCTTCCCAACGTCACCAAACTGTGTGACTAGTTATCCTCACTCACTCCCTTAACAATCTTGTACCCAAGGCACCTCAAGAGTTTACCACAAACACAGGCGGCGAACCACCTCATACACTGGACCATTTTTGACTCCTTTATATGATAAGCCTCAAGATCATGATTATGTATAATGTTATGGTCACATAACTTTAACATCACCACATACAACTCCTTTACCCAAAATCAATCATTTGTGTACACATGTGTTAACCACCTACTTAACACCTCACTTGTTCATATAACAAACACCGAATCAATTACCCAAACTCTAGTGAATCTTGTTATAATTACCCTTTGTTCACTAACCCCCACCAAGTCATTTCGTTCAACCACATACCATTTCACCATTTATTTATGTGGGGTCTATCCAATAATTTCATCATGCAATGAATCACCATAATTAAGTATATTATCATTCACCTATAACTTAATGTCGTATTATTACAAAATCTCTTCCGAGTCCAAACCAAACGTTACACTTACGCAGGAATTTCAGGTGTAGAACACCTGCTAGACAGCAACATCAACCAAAGATTACCATGGCTATAGGAATCTGGAGAGTGCGTGTAACCCCTTAATGGAAAGGTATTTCCATGGGCTACAACTTTCATGTTCAGTTTGCAACCCAGATCAGAGTGTATCATACATGAAATTGGCACCAAAGCCTGCTACGTACAGAATACAATTTCTGTACGCTTAGTCTGACAGCACTCAACTTTGATCAGACAGTCCCGTGGCTACAGACTTCACCAGAAGACATGTAACCACTCGTCGGAAAGGTAATTCCAAGGGATACGACTCTTGTGTTTTGTCGGAAGCCCAGATCTGGCCATATCTTGCCTGAAAATAGCCAAGAAGGTCGTTGCATGCAAAACAGATTTTAGCACGCATCCTGAGGCGAAATGAACAACATCGGTTCATATTCCTCCTCAAGCCGATCCTACAAAATCCCAACCAGAAGTTCCTCCGCCCTTATTCACCCTCTTAAGGCCATTCCTCTTCACGATACCACGCCCATCCTCACTTTGAAGGAAGGGGAGGATGAAGATGACTAAACCTTAGAACACAAGTTTTAGCATGGCCCTCCTAGAAATCTTCATCTCACACATAAAGACTCTTTTGAGTCGATATCTCTCCTAAGGATAACTATGGATCTAGCAACAAGGGAGAGGGGAGGAAGCTCACCGCATTTCCAGTGGTTCCACCATTTTCGGCCATGGATCTTGTCATTCTTCTCGTCGGCGTCCCTTTTCCTTGACAGCAGTGGCGATTCCTCTCGGAGTTTGGTTGTCTCCAGCAGTTCTTCCCTCCTCAAGAAGTTTTTTCAGATGATATGGCTTGGAAGAGAATGAAAATAGCTAGGGTTTCATTTTTCCCTTTTTATTCAAAGGTGACACAGGTAGGGACACGCCCGTATCCTTACCTGTGTCCTGCTCGGGCGAAACAGCGTCAATGGTTCGACTGCCGATTCGCGCACATACACGGGTACTGACACGCCCGTGTTTGTACCCGTGTCAAGGTGATACGGCCGCGGTTTTGCCCATGTCTATACCTGTGTCCTGCTCTGGACATATTTCAATGAGCTTGACTTGACGAACACGGGTAGGGACACGCTCGTGTCTCTACCCGTGTCCTTCTCGGGAGAATGACTGCTTTAGTCTCAACGCCATGCCACTCAACGCCATGGCACACAGGTAAGGACACACCCGTGTCTCTACTCGTGTCATACCCAAAACAGACACTCAACGCTACGGTACACGGGTAGGGACATGCCCATGTTTCTACCAGTGTCCTTCTCGGGACAAGCAACTCAACGTCATTTTCTTATCACACAAAGCCATGACACTCAAAGCCAGGGCACACGGTTAGAGACACGCATGTGTCTCTACCCGTGACCTACATAGGCCTTACTTCGTTTCTTTCCCCACGAGTGTGCATCTGATCGCCTGCACTCTCTGAGCCTAAATCAGCTCTTCTGACTCAAAAGCGCACACAAGGGGCCTAACGCGAATCGGGACATTACACATTAACCGCCACTAATTCGTTTCATTCAACCACATACCATTTCACCATTTGTTTACGTGGGGTCTATCCAGTAATTTCATCATGTGTTAATTCATCACAATTAGGCATATTATGAATCACCCACAACTTAACATCGGATTGTTTCAAAACCTCTTCCGAGTTTAAACCCAACTTTACACATTCCATGGAATTTCAGGTGTAGAACACCTGCTGGACGCAAATTCAATTGGGGATTCCCGTGGCTACAGGTATCATATGAGTGCGTGTAACCCCTCGATGGAAAGGTATCACACATGAAATTGGCTCCAAAGCCTGTTGCGTACAGAATACAATTTCTGCACGCTTAGTCTGACAGCCATGTACTTCAATCAGACATTCCTTTGGATACAGACTTCACCCGAAGGCATGTAACCACTCGGTGGAAAGGTAATTCCAATTGCTACGACTTTCATTTTTAGTCAGAAGAGCAGATCTGGCCATATCTTGCCTGAAAATTGTCAAGAATGTTGCTGCGTGCAAAACACAGATATCAGCAAGCATCTTGAGGTAAAATGAATGACATCGGTTCATCTTCCTCCTCAAGATGATCCTCCCAAATCATAACCAGAAGTTTCTCCACCCTTATTCACCCTCTTAAGGACATTCCTCTTCACGAAACCAACCCCAGCATCACTTTGAAGGAAGGGGAGGTTGAAGATGACTAAACCTTAGAACACAAGTTCTAGCATGACCCTCCTAGAAATCTTTATCTCACACATCAAGACTCATTTGAGTCGATATCTCGCCTAAGGATAATGATGAGTTATAAATATACGCATACTTTTTAATTTTATTTAAGTCATTTTATTATTATTTCATAGTTTTTAGTTTGTTTTTTTTAATAATTTGTTTCTTTTTTGCAAATAATTCCTAACTTAGCTTAATTTTCATTTCCAAAATAAATTCCAGAAAAGTCAAAAAAAAATTTACTTGACACGCCCGTGTCCGAAGACTCGACACGCTCACGTCAACCACTCAACGCCATCACCCGTTCACTCAACGCCTTTACTGTTCAACTCTCAGAGCCACTCAATGCGACCCGAGAAGGACACGCTTGGTGACACAGCCGTATTCAACACCCGTGTCATGCGACTCAATGCCTCCCACCTGTCAACACTCAATGCCTTCTTCGAACTAAGAAGGACACTCCTAACAACATGCTCGTGTGTTATCTCGTGTCACCGGCTCAACTAGACATTGACTTGATACATTTCTCGACATGCCCATGCCAAGCAACCTGACACGCCCGTGTTATACACGTGTCCCGTCCCGAAACTTGTAGAAACAAGGCAGTCGCCGGATTTCGTCAAGTCAAACACGACAACTGTGAAACGCCCTACCGACACGCCCGTGTGGTAGGTCGTGTCACCCAACTTTTTTTTGTCTATAAATAAAAACTTTTTGATTGATCCAAGGGTTCACTTTTTTGAACCAAAATTAGTGTGTTTTGTGGGCTGCCCTTGTGGATTCCATTTCATGTAAGGAGATTTCTCCCCCCCCCCCCCCCCCCCCTTTATGTTAGTTTTTACTTTAGCTTTAGCTTTGTAATAGCATTGTAATAGCTTCATCATTATAATAAAAATTGTTAGATTTTCTCTCTCTACATGGTATGAAAATTTATTTGGGTGGCTCATCTCTTTCTCTTTTTATCCTTTTGTATTTCCTAGTTTTTCTCTTTATGAAAATTGTGTGTGTGTGTATGAGTTTAACTAGTTAACTTTTTCATGCTTTTAATTTGTTGTTATGTTAGATTTTATCATAGTTTTTATTTCAAAAATGATGTGTTATTAGGATAGTTTTTCTTCAAGCTTTATGTTACAATAAAAGTATATCTATTTCATTCTTATGGATTTATAAAAGAGGTTTTGAAGTGTTTTTGATTTTTTACTTAGCTTTCTTTTTAGGACCATGTAAAACCTTTTTGTTCTTTTAAAATTTATTTCACATTTTATCCACTTTTATGAACTCTTAAGAATGAAAAAGATATAGTTTTAATTTTTTAACAACTTTGGTTTTAACTTAAATTTCCAAAACTTTTTGCTCCTTTTAATTTTCCTTTGTCCTTTTATTCATTTCTAGCACATTCTAAGAATATAAAAGTAGTTTTTTTAATTTTTACATAACTTTGAATTTCTCCAATGTGTGTGTGAGTTTTTGTCTTCAATTATGTTCTTTTAATTTCATGTTAGTGTGTATGAGTGTATGAGGATAGATTTTATTGCTTTCATTCTCCCGCCCACTCATTTGAGTCGAGACTCGCAATTTTATCGCTTTCTCAATCATGTAGAGTGCCTGCGTGTAGGTGATAATTTTATTGCTTTGTTTCCTTGCTTTCTTCAATTATGAAGAGTGTGTGTGTGTGTGTGCACATTTATTTCTGCCTACTCGTTAAGAGTTAAATGGCGCGCTTTAATTTCCCGCCCACTCGTTTGAGTGGGACTTGTCTTTTTATTGCTTAATTTTTTCTCCTACTCATTTGAGTATGATTTGTCATTTACCGTCTACTCATTTGAGTAGAACTTGTACTCGCATTTATTTCCGCCTACTCATTAAGAGTTCAATGGCGTGCTTTCACTTCCCGCCTACTCATTTGAGTAGGACTTACCTTTTTTAATTTATTTATGGTTTTGAAGTGTGCGTGATTGCTTGTTTTAGTTAGCATTTAAATTTATCTAAACACACTGTTGTTTTTGTTTTCTTCTTATAACTATTTAGTGATAAATTTCGAACTCGCGCCTCATTAAAACTATAAAGCCGTCCCCATACCGATGAGTGGCTAATCATTATTAGCCATTAACATCAAAGGTCATTGAGACATATAAAATGATTTGAAATAATTAAAGTCCCTTATTTTCATTTTAATTTGAGAACTGAAGGTTTGCCTCAGGTTAATGACGCGTAGACCCACATAATCGATGTGTGGGCTCTTTTTCCGTTATCCATATGCTAGCTAGCCGAGAGGCCGTGCATATAGACTGATCCCCCCAGGGTAAAGAGAACTACGTACGCACCCTTGAAAGAGGAGAAGAGTAGTTCTACCGGATTGGGTTCCCCACCCAATAGCGGGGTTCTTAGCATAAAGCGGGCTTTAAGAGGAATCCTTCATCGGACTAACGTTCGGTCGAATAGTCTTAGCATTCAGATGAGCAATATTTCTAGAGATAAGTGCGCTGATATTTATGGAACCTCCACGGCCAAGTTCCTTTTATTAATTTGAAAACTATGTTCAATAATTATTTTAAGTTATTTTAGTCTTAATCTGATTCGATGCCGAGCGTTAACCCACCATCGAATAATCTAAGTAAATTTTCAGCTTTCTTTTATTTCCGTCCTTAAGTGACAAACAAAAATCCACCTTACATTCAGTAAAATAATAGTCTTCCTGGAGGAGTAGGAATAATCAACCTGACCCCGAGAATAATACGACCTCCGTATTCTCTCGAATATCGAGTACTACTTGCGATACGTGCACTAGCCACCTTTCGTTAGAACTTCGATCTTCTAGCCAGTCCGCGTCGGTCGACTCATCGAACCAACCACCCAAATAAGAGTCTACGCGTGGGCGACATCAAGTTTTTGGCGCCGTTGATGGGGAACGACAGTTATTATTTCGAATCCGGGACTCTATTAGTTTTACTTTATCTTCATATAAAAAAAACTACTTCAAAATCACAAAAAAATATTATACTTCCCCCTTCGTTTTTTTTAGGGTATATGACCCGTGGACAATCCTCAGGCTCTAAAAATCTTCTTTCAACCATGATATCGACCTCTCTCTTGCGCGTATTTTTCGCACTTTATTTATCATGTTTTCTACTTTTTTGTAATAACGCAGGGTTTCTAAAAGGGCTTCCCCAAACACGCATCATGGACGTTTCTACCCTCCCTCTTTCTTTTTGTACATATTACATTTAATTTTTCTGATTCCGCATACTTATCTTACAATATTGGGGACAATGTTGGAACTAAGTATGGGGGTTTTTTCTTGTTTTTCCTATTTGCACTTCTTTTATTTGCATTTCTATTTTCCAAAACAAAAATGAACAAAAAAAATTTTAAAATAAAAAAATTTCCCAAAATATTTAATTTTACTTTGTAAATTTTTTTTTCCTTTTTTTGTAAATAAATTTTTGTAAATTTTTTTTGTAAATACTCTTCTCTTTTCACCTTTCTTTTCTCTCTCATCCTTGTAAATAACTTGTCTTTTTTACAGATTTTTTGTAAATAGAATGAAAATTTTCTTAAAGATACAAAAAATTTACAAAACTTAAAAAAAAACAATTGATTTTCGCATTTTCCTTTCTTTAGTATGTATATATTAAAGAAATAAATACAAAAATACAAAAAAAGGTAATAACTTTAAAAATTCAAAAAATATATATTTTATATAAAAAAAATCAAATATATCATTCTTAATTATCTTGCTATCGAAAAAATTTATTTTGAGTTTATTTATATGAGAATTTGATCAATTTTTTGTTCACTATTCGTTTGTTAATTATAGATTGAAAAATTTAAATAGTCGGGGTAAAGTTTTAAAGATATCATTATGCTTTGTTAAAAATAGCGAACTCATTTTAGGCACTACTTTTAATTTTTCATTGATAGGATCACGTGTATTATGTTAGAAAATAACGACTATAGAATTCAATTATACCTACTTTTAGCTTTCTGAAAAATTGGAACGTACAATTTATAAAGGTTGCTATCAAAATTTTTTATTTAAAATCTAGTTTTCTTTTCTCCCCTTATTTATCATGACCTACTTGGTATGATAAAAAAATTTTACCCATTAAAAGATCTTATGTCAATGGGAATAAGATTTCATTCCGTAAACATAGGCACCCAATAATAAAAAATTATATGTTATGGAGTAAGAGGAAAAAATTCATTACTCCTATACATATACATTGGGTTAATTTTATTATTATGATGTTGAAAAAGAAAGAAAAAAATCATATTAGGAAAATAAGATTTCATTTTCCTAATAATCCAAAAAAAATTGGAGGTTCGAGAAAAAATTACCTCGCCTCAAAATCCAAGCCACTTCATAAACCATCAAATCCCATAGCCAATTTCAGGATTCTAGAATTAATGCAAAAATCTTTTTGAGAGCATAATTTGTAAATTGCATTATTTCCCGTAAAACTCCTATAAGCTAAAGTTCATATAATTCTAAGCTATTTTTGTTAAGCTAACCAGTACAACAAATGCTCTCTATTTGATTACATCAAGAAGTCTTTTTGCCAAAACTTTTTGCCCTATTTAAATCATCTACATAATTTTAGGACTTAACTCTTATACCCCGTATATTTTTAGATCTCTCTTATAATTAATTTAAGCAGTAGCAAAACTTAAAGTTTTTTTTATTCCTTATAAGTTCACCTCAAACTTTTGCTCTAGAATAGCCAAAGATTAAGTATGGGGGTATTTGATGAGTTGTGAATATACGTATATTTTTGTATTTTATTTAAGTCATTTTATTATTATTTCATAGTTTTTAGTTTTTTTTGTTTAATAATTTGTTCTTTTTTGCAAATAATTTCAAACTTAGCTTTATTTTCATTTCTGGAAAAAATTCCAAAAAAGTCAAAAAAAATTGACCCGACACGCCCGTATCCGAAGACTCGACACTCCCGTGTCAACCACTCAACGCCATTAGTCATTCACTCAACACTTTTACTGTTCACAACTCAGAGCCACTCAACGCGACCTGAGAAGGACACGCTTGGTGACACAGCCGTGTTCAACACCCGTGTCACGCGACTCAACGCCTCCCGCCTGTCAACACTCAACGTCTTCTTCGACCCGAGAAGGACACGCCTAGCAACATGTCCGTGTGTTATCCTGTGTCACCTACTCAACTCATCATCGACTTGATATGTGTATCGACACGCCCGTGTCAAGCAACCCGACACGCCCGTGTTGGACACGTGTCCCGTCTCGAAGCTTCCAGAAACAAGCCAGTTGCCGGATTTCGCCAAGTCAAACACGACAACTATGACACACCCTACCGACACGCCCGTATTGTAGGCCGTATCACACAATTTTTTTTGTCTATAAATAAAAACTTTCTAAATGATCTAAGGGTTCACTTTTTTGAGCCAAATTTATTGTGTTTTGTGGGCTGCCCTTGTTGATTCCATTTCATGTAAGGAGATTTCTCCCCCCCCCCCTTTATGTTTGTTTTTGATTTAGCTTTAGCTTTGTAATAGCATTGTAATAGCTTCATCATTATAATAAAAAATGTTAGATTTTCTTTCTCTACATGGTATAAAAATTTATTTGGGTGGCTCATCACTTTCTCTTTTTATCCTTTGTATATCCTAGTGTTTCTCTTTATGAAAAGTGTGTTTGTGTGTGTGTATGAGTTTAACTAGTTAACTTTTTCATGCTTTTAATTACTTGTTATGTTAGATTTTATCATAGTTTTTATTTAAAAAATGAAGTGTTATTAGGATAGTTTTTCGTCAAGCTTTATGTTATATTAAAAGTATATCTATTTCATTCTTATGGATTTATAAAAGAAGTTTTGAAGTGTTTTTGATTTTTTACTTAGCTTTCTTTTTAGGACCATGTAAAACCTTTTTGTTCTTTTAAATTTTATTTCACATTTTATCCACTTTATGAACTCTTAAGAATGAAAAAGATATAGTTTTTATTTTTAAACAACTTTTGTTTTAACTTAAATTTCCAAAACTTTTTGCTCCTTTTAATTTTATTTTGTCTTTTTATTTATTTCTAGCACATTCTAAGAATAGAAAAGTAGTTGTTCTAATTTTTAGGTAACTTTGAATTTCTCTAATGTGTGTGTGAGTTAGGGTTTTCAATTAGGTTCTTTTAATTTCATGTTAGTGTGTGTGACTGTATGAGGATAGATTTTCTTGCTTTCATTCTCCCGCCCACTTATTTGAGCCGGGACTCGCAATTTTATCGCTTTCTCAATCTTGTAGAGTGTGTGCGTGTAGGTGATAATTTTATTGCTTTGTTTTTTCGCTTTCTTCAATTATGAAGAGTGTGTGCGTGTGCGCATTTATTTCCGCCTACTCATTAAGAGTTAAATGGAGCGCTTTCATTTCCTGCCCACTCATTTGAGTGGGACTTGTCTTTTTATTGCTTAAATTTTCCTCCTACTCATTTGAGTAGGATTTGTCATTTACCGTCTACTCATTTGAATAGAACTTCTACTCGCATTTATTTCCGCCTACTCGTTAAGAGTTAAATGGTGTGCTTTCACTTCCCGCCTACTCATTTTAGTAGGACTTGTCTTTTTTAATTTATTTATGGTTTTGAAGTGTGCGTGAATGATTATTTTAGTTAGAATTTTAATTTATCTAAAACAGTATTGTTTTTGTTTACTTCTTATAACTATTTAGTGCTAAATTTTGAACTCGCACCTCATTAAAATCTTAAAGCCATCCCCATACCGATGAGTGGCTAATCGTTATTATCCCTCGACATCGAAGAGCATTGGAACATATAAAATGATTTGAAATAATTAAAGTCCCTTATTTTCATTTTAATTTGAGGACTTAAGGTTTGCCCCGGGTTAATGACGCGTAGACCCGCATAATCGATGCGTGGGCTCTATTTCCGTTATCCATATGCTAGCTAGCCGAGAGGCCGTGCATATGGACCGATCCCCCCTTGGTAAAGAGAACAGCGTACATACCCTCAAAAGAGGAGAAGAATAGTTCTGTCGGATTGGGTTCCCCACCCAATAGCGGGGTTCTTAACATAAACCGGGCGTTAAGAGGAATCCTTCGTCAGACGAACGTTCGGTCAAATAGTCTTAGCGTTAAGGTGAGTAATATTCCTAGAGAAAAGTGCGCTCATATTTATGGAACCTCCATGGCCAAGTGCCTTTTATTAATTTGAAAACTAAGTTCAATAATTATTTTAAGTTATTTTAGTCTTAATCTGATTCGATGCCGAGCATAAACCCGTCATCGAATAATCTAAGTAATTTTTCAGCTTTCTTTTATTTCCGTCCTTAAGTGACAAACAAAAATCCACCTTAATTTCAGTAAAATAAGTCCACCTGGAATAGTAGGAATAATCAACCCGACCCCGAGAATAATATGACCTCGGTATTCTCCCGAATATCGAGTACAACTTGCGATAAGTGCACTTGCCTCCTTTCGTTAGAACTTCGATCTTCTAGCCAGTCTGCGCCGGTCGACTCATCGAACCAACCATGCAAATAAGAGTCTTTGTGCAGGCGACATCAAGTTTTTGGCGCCGTTGTCGGGGAATGACGGTTGTTATTTCGAATCCGGGACTCTATTAGTTTTACTTTATCTTCATATAAAAAAAACTACTTAAAAATCACAAAAAAAATTATTATACTTCCCCCTTCATTTTTTTAGGGTATATGACCCGTGGACAATCCTCAGGCTCTAAAAATCTTGACTTCGACCCTGAGATCGACCGCTCTCTTGTGCACGCACTTTATTTATCATGTTTGCTACTTTTTTCAAAAAATGCAGGGTTTCTAAACGGGCTTCCCCAAACAGGCATCAGGGACGTTTCTACCCTCCGACTTTCTTTTTGTACATATAACAATATTTTTCTGATTCCGCATACTTATCTTACAACATTGGGGACAATGTTGGAACTAAGTATGAGGGTGTTTTCGTGTTTTTCCTATCTGCACTTCTTTTATTTGCATTTCTATTTTCAAAAACAAAAACGAACAAAAAAAATTTTAAAACAAAAACATTTCCAAAAATATTTATTTTTACTTTATAAATTTTTTTTCCTTTTTTTGTAAATAAATTTATTTAAATATTTTTTGTAAATACTCTTCTCTTTTCCCCTTTCTTTTCACTCTCATCCTTGTAAATAACATCTTTTTTTCACCTTTTTAGTAAATAGAATGAAAATTTTATTAAAAATACAAAAAATTTTACAAAACTTAAAAATTTTAAAAAAAATTGATTTTCGCATTTTCCTTTTTTTAGTATGTATATATTAAAGAAATAAATACAAAAATACAAAAAAGATAATAACTTTAAAAATTCAAAAAATATATATTTTATGAAAAATAAAATAAATAAAATATATCATTCTTAATTATCTTGCTATCCAAAA
This sequence comes from Platanthera zijinensis, assembly GCA_039513925.1. Lineage (NCBI taxonomy): Eukaryota > Viridiplantae > Streptophyta > Magnoliopsida > Asparagales > Orchidaceae > Platanthera > Platanthera zijinensis. Next base: position 134,162,950 of record CM077078.1, read on the forward strand.
ATTTTGTTTTGAGTTTATTTATATGAGTTTTTTATCAATTCGTTGTTCACTATTCGTTTGTTAATTATAGATTGAAAAATTAAAATATTTGTGGTTAAGTTTTAAAGAATTCATTATACTTTGTTAAAAAATAGCGAACTCATTTTAGGCACTACTTCTAATTTTTCATTGATAGGAGCACGTGTATTATGTTAGAAAATAACGACTATTGAATTCAATTATGCCTACTTTTAGCTTTCTGAAAAATTTGAACGTACAATTTATAAAGGTTGCTCTCAAATTTTTTTTATTTAAAATCTAGTTTTCTTTTCTCCCCTTATTTATCATGACCTACTTGGTATGATAAAAAAAATTTACCCCTTAAAAGATCCTATGTCAATGGGAATAAGATTTCATTCCATAAACATAGGCACCCAACAATTAAAAGATATATGTTACGGAGAAAGAGGATAAAATTCATTACTCCTATACATATACATTATGTTAATTTTATTTTTATGAAGTTAAAATAGAAAGAAAAAAAATCATATTAGGAAAATAAGATTTCATTTTCCTAATAATCCAAAAAAATAATGGAGGTTCGAGAAAAATTTACCTCGCCTCAAAATCCAAGCCACTTCATAAACCATCAACCCCCTTAGCCAATTTCATGATTCTAGAATTAATTCAAAAATCTTTTTGAGAGCATAATTTGTAAATTGCATTATTTCCCGTAAAACTCATAAAAGCTAAAGTTCATGTAATTCCAAGCTATTTTTGTTAAGCTAACCAGTACAACTATTGCTTTCTATTTGATTACATCAAAAGGCCTTTTGGCCAAAACTTTTTGCCATATTTAAATCATCTACATAATTTTAGAAATTAACACTTATACCCAGTATATTTTTAGATCTCTCTTATAATTAATATAAGTGGTAGAAAAACTTAAAGTTTTTTTTATTCCTTATAAGTTCACCTCAAACTTTTGCTCTGGAATAGCAAAAGCTTAAGTATGGGGGTATTTGATGAGTTGTAAATATACGCATATTTTTGTATTTTATTTAAGTCATTTTATTATTATTTCATAGTTTTTAGTTTGTTTTGTTTAATAATTTGTTTCTTTTTTGCAAATAATTCCTAACTTAGCTTTATTTTCATTTCCAGAAAAATTCCAGAAAAGTCAAAAAAAATTTACCCGACTCGCCCGTGTCTGAAGACTCGACACGCCCGTGTCAACCACTCAACGCCATCAGCCGTTCACTCAACGCTTTTACTGTTCACCTCTCAGATCCACTCAACGCGACCCGAGAAGGACACGCTTGGTGACACATCAGTGTTCAACACCCGTGTCATGCGATTCAACACCTCCCGCCTGTCAACACTCAATGACTTCATCGACCCGAGAAGGACACGCCTAGGAACATGCCTGTGTGTTATCCCGTGTCATCTGCTAAACTCAACATCGACTTGATACGTGTCTCGACATGCCCGTGTCAAGCAACCAGAAACGCCCGTGTTGGACACATGTCCCATCCCCAAGCATCAAGAAACAAGCCAGTCGTCGGATTTTGCCATGTCAAATACGACAATTGTTACACGTCCTACTGACACACCTGTGTGGTAGGCCGTGTCACACAACTTTATTTGTCTATAAATAAAAATCTTCTGAATGATCCAAGGGTTCACTTTTTTGAGCCAAATTTAATGTGTTTGTGGGCTGCCCTTGTGGATTCCATTTCATGAAAGGAGATTTCCGCCCGCCCCCCCCCCCCCCATTTTATGTTTGTTTTTGATTTAGCTTTAGCTTTGTAATAGCACTGTAATAGCTTCATCATTATAATAAAAAATGTTAGATTTTCTCTCTCTACATGGTTTGAAAATTTATTTGGGTGGCTCATCTCTTTCTCTTTTTATCCTTTTGTATTTCCTAGTGTTTCTCTTTATGAAAAGTGTGTGTGTGTGTGTGTGTGTGTGTGTGTGTATGAGTTTAACTAGTTAACCTTTTCATGCTTTTAATTAGTTCTTATGTTAGATTTAATCATAGTTTTTGTTTAAAAATTTAACTGTTATTAGGATTGTTTTTCTTCATGCTTTATGTTACATTAAAAGTATATCTATTTCATTCTTATGGATTTATAAAAGAGGTTTTGAAGTGTTTTTTATTTTTTACTTAGCTTTCTTTTTAGGACCATGTAAAATCTTTTTGTTCTTTTAAATTTTATTTCACATTTTATCCACTTTTATGAACTCTTAAGAATGAAAAAGATATAGTTTTAATTTTTAACAACTTTGGTTTTAACTTAAATTTCCAAAACTTTTTGCTCCTTTTAATTTTATTTTTTCTTTTTATTCATTTCTAGCACATTCTAAGAATATAAAAGTAGTTATTTTAATTTTTACGTAACTTTGAATTTCTCTAATGTGTGTGTGAGTTAGGGTTTTCAATTATGTTCTTTTAATTTCATGTTAGTGTGTGTGAGTGTATGAAGATAGATTTTATTGCTTTCATTCTCCCGCCCACTCATTTGAGCCGGGACTCGCAATTTTATCGCTTTCTCAATCTTATAGAGTGCGTGCGTGTAGGTGATAATTTTATTTCTTTGTTTTCTTGCTTTCTTCAATTATGAAGAGTGTGTGCGTGTGCACATTTATTTCCGCCTACTCGTTAAGAGTTAAATGGCGTGCTTTCATTTCACGCCCACTCGTTTGAGTGGGACTTGCATTTTTATTGCTTAAATTTTCCTCCTACTTATTTGAGTAGGATTTGTCATTTACCGTCTACTCATTTGAGTAGAACTTGTACTCGCATTTATTTCAGCCTACTCGTTAAGAGTTCAATGACGCACTTTCACTTCCCGCCTACTCATTTGAGTAGGACTTGTCATTTTTAATTTATTTATGGTTTTGAAGTGTGCGTGAGTGCTTGTTTTAGTTAGCATTATTTATCAAAACACATTGTTGTTTTTGTTCTCTTCTTATAACTGTTTAGTGCTAAATTTTGAACTCGCGCCTCATTAAAACCATAAAGCCGTCCCCATACCAATGAATGGCTAATCGTTATTAGCCCTCGGCATCGAAGAACATTTGGACATATAAAATGATTAGAAATAGTTAAAGTCCTTTATTTTCATTTTAAATTGAGGACTTACGGTTTGCCCCGGGTTAACGATGTGTAGACCCGCATAATCGATGTGTGGGTTCTATTTCCGTTATCTATATGCTAGGTAGCCGAGAGGCCGTGCATATGGACCGATCCCCCTGGGTAAAGAGAACTGCATACGCACCCTCGAAAGATGAGAAGCGTAGTTCTGTCGGATTGGGTTCCCCACCCAATAGCGGGGTTCTTAGCATAAAGCGAGCGTTAAGAGGAATCCTTCGTCGGACTAACGTTCGGTCAAATAGCCTTAGCGTTTAGGTAAGCAATATTCCTAGAGATAAGTGCGCTCATATTTATGGAACCTCCACAGCCAAGTGCCTTTTATTAATTTGAAAACTAAGTTCAATAATTATTTTAAGTTATTTTAGTCTTAATCTGATTCGATGACGAGCGTTAACCCGTCATCGAATAATCTAAGTAATTTTTCAGCTTTATTTTATTTCCGTCCTTAAGTGACAAACAAAAATCCACCTTACTTTCAGTAAAATAATAGTCCTCCTGGAGGAGTAGGAATAATCAACCTGACCCCGAGAACAATACGACCTCGGTATTCTCCCAAATATTGCGTAATACTTGCGATAGGTGTACTTGCCTCCTTTCCTTAGAACTTTGATCTTCTAGCCAGTCCGCGCCGGTCGACTCATCAAACCAACCACCCAAATAAGAGTCTGCATGTGGGCGACATCAGATAACTACAAATCTAGCACCAAGGGAGAGGGGAGGAATCTCTCCTCATTTCCAGCGGTTCCGCCATCTCCGGCCATGGATCTTGTCATTATTCTCATCGGCATCCATTTTCCTTGGCGGCAGTGGCGATTCCTCACGATGTTTGGTTGGCTCCAGCAAGTTCTTCCCTCCTCCAGAAGTTTTCTCCAGAAGATGTGGCTTGGAAGTGAATGAAAACAGCTAGGGTTTCATTTTGCCTTTTTATTCAGAAGTGGCACGGGTAGGGACATGCCTGTGTCCTTACCCGTGTCCTGCTCGGGCGAAACAGCATCAACGGTTCGACTGCCACTTCGTGCACATACACAAGTACTGACACGCCCGTGTCCGTATCAGGGTCAAAGTGACACGACCGTGGTTCTGCCCGTGCCTCTACCCGTGTCCTGCTCGGGACAATCCTGCTTATTTTGGATAGATACACACAAGTAGATACATGCCCGTGTCTCTACCCTTGTCATACTAAAAACAGACACTCAACGCCACAGCACACGGGTAGGGACACGCCCGTGTCTCTACCCATGTCATACACAAAACAGGCAATCAACGCCATTCTCAAGACCACCCAGCGCCACTTGAGTTCTTGCAGATGCACACGGGTAGGGACGCGCCCGTATCTCTACCCGTGTCCTACACAAACCTAACTTCTCTTTTCCCCACTAGTGCGCGCCTGATCGCCTGCACTTTCTGAGCCTAAATCAGCTCTCCTGAATCAAAAGTGCGCACAGGGGGCCTAGGGCGAATTTGGACGTTATATTGGGCATGCGCACTTTCAACTCTACGTTAGTTGAGAAATACTCAACTCCAATCCTCTGGGTAAAGCTTTCTGCCAGGAAGGAGTACGACGCTCCCATATCAAACAGTACCCTAGCAAGGTACCCAGAAACTATCACAAAGCCTAAACACATAAAACAAACATAAACGGCTTGAAAGCATGAAAACCTAGGATGGAAGTTAAACTCTCATACCTTTCACCACATGGGGTTGAAGGATCACTTCCTGTTACCCAAGGTTATAGGCCATTGGCTATACTGGTTGAAACCGAGAAGCGCTCGACTCCACAATCTTTCCTTTATCTGCGGCACTGGGGCCGTTTCGCACCGTCTGCTCTTGCCTTGAGTCTTGCTCAGTGCCTTCTTAAGTACAAAATCTTTCTATATGCCCTGCCTTGCCACAATTATAGTACGTCAGAGGTCCCTTAGAGCGAGACCCTCTGAACTTCCAGTTACTTTTCTCACAGGACTTGTACGGGTGAGGCTTCTTCTTCCATCTGCTCCCTTCTGACTTACAGTGGGATTGAGAAGGCTTTCCTTCCCCTTACTTGGGTGCGAAACCCTTGCGGTGCTGGGTTCGCTCCATATTGCTCTCCAAAATTCTGGTCACCTCTACCAACTAATTGAAACATGCGTGTTTCATAGATATGAGTAGCTGCCTCATGTTCTCCCTCAATCCATGGTAGAAGAGGTTGTCCCTCTCCTCATCGTCTGTCATGGTCGTTCCCGCATAACGACCCAATCGAGTGAATTCATGAACATACTCGTACGCAGTCTTATCTCGTTGCACCCAGTGCAGAAACTATCTATAGAGGGCTAACCTTGTCGACGCGGGAATGTACTTCTACAGGAAAGCATTCTCAAACTCATCAATGGACGGGGTACGTCCAGGAAACTGCCGGCCATTGTGGCTCACCCACAACAACTTGGAGTCTCCTTCCAACATGAAGGCTGCAAACTCTGTTTTATTCTCTTCTAGAGTCTCTGTCACCATCAAAAGCTCCTGAATCTAAGCTCACCAATCTTCTGTATTAGATGGCGTACCGAATCCCTTAAAGGTTGGAGGGTGGAAGATCAGGAAATACTTCATTTGTAAGTCACCATGCCCGACAATTACCCTTTCATCCAGTAGCTCTGCCCGCCTGGCTTCTTCGCCCGGCACGGCCATCGACGTATCCGGGGTAGCAGGAGTTGCTACATGAGTAACGGGGGATGCTACTTGTGCTGCTGGTGTAGCTTGGGCCGCCACCATTGCTTCTGCAAGCATGGAGCAAAAGTTGGTCGGGGTTACCACCATGCCTAAAGGACCTTGCGTAGTAGCGCTACTCACCAAGAGCTCTTCTCTTGGCCTCGAAGTTCTCGCCTTGTTGCTTGCACTCTTAACATAAGACAAAAAAACACAAATCAGTCTCTAATCAAAAGACTCAAACACAAGGACACTCATGGTCCCACAATACTCCTATGTGGATAAATTATTATACGCGATTTGATTATGACTTTCGACGACAAATCCTTACCTTGGAACTTTAACCTCCCTCTGATACCAAATTGTAATACCTCCCCTGTAATGACCGTATAATATGGGTCCGGCTGGGGGCCAAGAACATACATACGCCATAACTTCAGCATTATAAGATGATATTTACAACCCGATCTCGATACTCAGAACAAAACACAGCGAAAACAAAACAAACAATTAGAACTTATCCAGCACAAATTGGAGTATCAAATGGCCTTAAGGCCTTACAAGAAAAGAGTCAAAAACATAAATACCACAAGGTCAATCATCAACGTGCAAAAGCACTCCTAAGCTACCTCGGTGTGCAAGTCAGACAAAATATAAAACAAGAATCACACAATCAAAGGAAGCAAGCTAAAAGTACAGCAACACTTCATGAGGCTTAGGGCTTTTCGGCCGGCGCACTAGCTCCCGCTTACGATCCTTTCCCTGTAAATATTTTAAGTAACATGGGTCAGCAAAGGCCGACCTCTACTGTGTAACCAACACATCTCCTCCCGGCCGCCCTAATGGACCCTGGGGTACCCCTCCAACCTGCATGTAAGCACTTCGTACACCATACACATAAATATATAAAGCTTTAAAACAGGTTTGGATGTCTCACACAACAAACACGTTTTCTAGGTTGAGAATAGTCAGAAAGGGGCCTACTATGTAACATGTATGCAAACCCCGGCTTCGCCCAAGGCACCTTATCTCGTATGCGTCTAACATATCATCAAACAACTGGGTACTTATGTTTCCCCATTAGCATAAAGCCGCAAAACAAAAAGGGAACTACAATATGACTAACGGCCTAAGCGCCGTTACAGGGAAATCTTGAAAAGGCCCCACCCGCACACGGGTCTTAAACCCTGGGCTTTCCTACAAATTTTGACTTCTCACATAAGGATTCCGTCTCACACACAAACCGATTCTAAGAACCCTTACTGGACCCCACCCGCTCATAACTTTATTGCCCGGACTTGCCCTATACTCTGCGTTCTCGTCAGTCTCATAGAAGGGGACTAGTCTCGCTAGGACACTCTCCCCACATGAATTGCACGTCACGGGATAGCCAGCCTGTAAGACCCCATTTTTTTTTCTTTTAAAAACACCGGGGTCTTAGGACCAGAACCGCCGCTTTGCGGTGACGCCTTCACGCCCTGAAGGGTCATCACCGCGAAATGCCGATTTTGTCGGCCGATTCGATCACAAAAAAGCAGCAATAGTAGAGTAAACACAAAATGTAGTAAAACTCTAGCCATAAAATCCACAATAAAAATCACATCAGAGTAATAAAAGTCTCCACGAAGGGAGTGTCCACAGAATAATATATCAGAGTACTAAAATATGGGCTTATGCCCGGTACATCATGTCCTCACTACAAATCACTCATGCGGAAGCAAACTATAACATATACTATAAGTCGGGACTCACAGTCCTAGCTGGCTGAACTCCTGAGCTAGACTGCCCTATCTCCAAACGGGTCGACCTCTGTGGCTGCTCCTCCATGCTGGGCTCCACGATCCCCTAAATGATGTGGTCCGAAAACCGTTAGTCTATAAGACTAAGCCCTATCATCCCCCTACCCTTCCCCCATGGCCCCTAGGCACCGAGTGGAGAGGAAGAGAGGGGAGGACTTGAAGGTGGAGAGTAATCAAAAGCAGGTGGCAGCGGACCTATACTAGCAATTTTATAATACATGTGGCAGTAAAGTAAAGTATGGAAAAATAACCGTAACTTATGTGCGGAAACGCATAAGCCAAGGGATCATCTACAGGGCTCCCATCGTATAAAGAGTCTCATACCAATTTATACGCTGGGGTATCGGTTAGTAATAGCAATATATATTAAGAATTTGACCTTAATTTATAACCTTGCCCACACAAGCTTATAGACCAAGGGGTCGTTTTGCAAGTCCTAATGTATAAGCGTCCCATTCCACTTATACCTTAGGTGTCATTTGTTAAATGAATCGATTATGATATGACATGCTAGTGGGTATTATGGATCATGCAAGTGCAACACACACACCCGACTCTATGCACGCATACCTTTAGTTCCCCCTTTCGGAGCCGTTACCTCCCAGGATACCTCCGTAGTGGCAGACGAAAGCGGTGGGTTGGGCCTCGCCCACCTCTAAACCAGTAAAGCACTACCGATAAGACCTATCGCACGCCTCAACGCTTGGGGCACGAAGCGGACTCCTGCGTACTCTTGCCGGCTGGCGCACCGGACTTCTGTTGGCGAAGTGCTAACCACACATGCCGAGTCAGTTTATCGGCATCGGTGCATCGACCTTCCAATACCGAAGACCAACCACCTTTATTTTCTTTCCTTTTATGCACATGCAAATTTAACATATCAAACCAATCGAGTCGAAGCTCCCCGGACCATTCCGTCCGTCTTTTAAACAATCGAGTCGAAGCTCCCCGGACCAAACTGTCTGTCTCAAAACTAACCGAGCCGAAGCGTCCAACAATCTTCCTGTGCTAAGAGTGTTTTTGAAATGTGAGATCCTAATTACTAGGTTACTCTTTTCAGTTTGTTAATACAGTTTACGTTAACCCGGTATTCCCTGTGAAGGGCTCTCAAAGGGCACTACGAACTATGATGGTAGCTGAAGCCCATCGTTCCCTTTCGCAAGGCACTTATTGTTATTGGTTGATTCCTCTTAACCATTGTCTTCTTGTATTATGATAGACTAACCTAGTGTGATGTTTAACCTTCCTCTCTTCGGGAAAGACGATCTTTCGTCGAACCCGAGCACCTTTACTCTCTAGCCAAACCACTTCTTACTACCCCTCCCATCCTTCTATGGTGAAATCATCCACACCTATCTTACCCAACAAAATAACTAACTCCAAAAACTATCCCAAATCATATCCTATTGCAACTTTAATGATTTGCTAAGTGCAGACCAACTAGACTATACGTCAAACCAGATAGGAGATAATCCAAATAATCATCTGAATGCACTAAATTATTTACTGAAGACTTATCATAACACAAATAGACTAAATCCGGAAGATTATAATTTTCCTAATTATTCTGATAATTAATTAATTTTCTTAAGGGTTCTAAGAGCTACCAATTGAACATAAAGTGCACTTTTAGATATGAATAAAGCTTCATAAAATCATGATAAATTCTAAACAACAATTTATCAGTAAATCAAAGATATAACAATTTTTCCAGTACTTTAAGGACTCTAATTTAATTTTGAGAATAAATCCTTTTTTCCCTTCATTAATGAAGTAAGTGTAGTAAATAATCATCCAAAAATTCTTTATTAATCTTTTAGAGCAGATACTGTCCTAAAAATATTAGTGGCCAAATTTCATAATTCTTCAATGGAAATGGAGCTCTAGAATAAATAATTACTAAAATTTCAAAAACCTATGCTTGTGAAGCAAGTATTGTAAATGTTCTCTTAAAAATCATAAATAAAATCCTACAACTAAATATTGATCTAAGAACATTAGAGGCCAGGTTTCATAATTTTACAGTAGGTAATTTGCTCTAAATTATTTATTTACAATAATTACCCTTTATGAACTTGTGAAGGAAGTACTAAATATAATCAACTAAAAATTGGTAACAAAATTCAGGGATCTTCATTTAGACCTAAATCATATACTGGCCAAGTTTTATTAGATTCAAAGAAATAGAGTAATCAAAATAATTAAAACACCAATTTGGGAAAATTGATACCTAACAAATAAAGTACTAGAAATATAACCTATAAAATTCTAATAAAAATTATTAAGGGTTCTACCTAGACTAAAACTCACTCTACCCAAGTTTTACAACTGTTAACTAAACTTTAGTGACTGTGTTACCATATTTGAGCTTCTACCCAAAAACTAGGGTTAGGGTTTTGAGGTGTCTACCTACCTCCAAATCCTCTAAGATTCCTACCAGAGGACTTAGGTTTTACTACCTTAAACTCTACTGAGTTACATGTTCACACAAGGGCATTTTCCCCTATGCCCTTCAGAACACTAAAGGGCCCTTCCTTAGGGTTTGAGTTTGAACCCTAGGGTAAACCAACCCTAAATTACACAATTCTCCTTAACACAGTGTCATTGGCCATACCAAGTCAGTGACCAAAACCCCAGCCTCTATTGAGGTGAGATGACCACTCAAAATCCAAAGTGCACCATTATTTAAAAGCACCTCTTTAAGGCCTAACTAGGGTTTGGTGATTCCCTTACAAAAACTCAACCAAAAAAGTTGAAATTTTGTGCAGAGCTAGGTACTATTGCCAGGGACCACTCACCAAAATTTTGGAGGGTTTGGAGATCATTTGACTACTTAATTTAATTACCCTAGAATTATTAAATAAAAATAAAAACTTTAGGCAAAGTGTCTCAAAAAATTCTCATTTTTGGACAGACCCTAGATATGGTTATGTTTGGTCCCCTGTCCAAATTTCACTCCATTTGGACAAGGGATGAAGGATGGGCACCAATTTGAACCTCAGGTTATCCCTAGGTATAGGCCCATCAAAAATGGGTGTCCTGGCCAAACCAAAAGTCCAAATGGGTCAAAATAAATTTTGGATTAAAGTAGACCCATAAAACTAAAACTTTCATGTTGAAAGTTTCTCCACCAAAGGGCCCTATGTATTTTTACAAATTAAAACCATCTAATGTAAATATTGTGACAGAAAAATGAAATAAATCAACATTAATTAATTTCTATGAATCTTGTCGCACGAATCTTGGCGCAAATCCAAGGGCAGCCGAGTCGTCTTCTTCCTTGAGCCGACGGCCACGATCTTCCCGTCCTGGGTCGTATTGCGGGTTGGTTTCCTGGCCACCCATCCACTTCGCCGGCCGGCCACCGCCACCACCACCTTCAGGGAGGTGGGGGCTACCCCCAGCCAGCAGCATGGCTGCCGAAGACGTCTTTTCCGGCGAACCCGAGGGGTTCGTTTTCGCACGAAATTCATGTTTTTGGAGAATTAGATCGGGCTCAATTGAGCCCAATTCTTGACCTAATTGATTCATATGATCATGCCATAAAGAGAGGAGAGGAGGAGGACATTTCCGGCGGCCTGAATGCGGGAGGAAAGACGGGATGCCATTGTCGACGGTGGCGGCTCTTGGCTTTTGCAATACCACTGTGAACTGCAATGGCTCTGTCGGGTAAGTGGTGGAAAAGAATCCCCTGGGTCCAGGGATGTTTTTAAGAAGATTAAACGGGGAAGGGGAGGGGTCTAAATTATGGTGGCCATTAATGGCCTCTTAAAGGTGATTTCGGCCATGGCAAGAGGGGGTTGTGCATGGCTCAATCCAGCCAGGAAATGGCTGGAAACTCCTCCTCTTCCACAGAGGAGTTGAATCCAGTCATAATGGGGGTGCGAAGGTGAGCCAAAGCTTCAATGGCCATTATTGGCCCTTGAAGGTGAAGCTCGGCCATGGCTATGTAGCCTCCTCCTGACCATGAACAGCCACCATAATGGCCTCCGGGTCTTCCCTCGATCAGGTGGGGAGTTGGGCTAGACAATAGAAATCGGCCCTTGGCCTCCTTGGCCATGAATGGCTTACTTCCACCATTTTCTCTCTCCTCCATTAAAGGAAAATGAAGCTTTCTCTCTCTCTCTCCTAGTCACAAAGTTGACTTGGTCAATCCTGTGGTCTAATGGCAGCCCACTCATACAAATCAATATTCTTATTAAGCCACATGAGGGGGCTTTAGCTTGGGCTAGACCATTTTGTCTAGGTTGACCCAAAATGGGCATGGGTTGACTCTAGTCCACCTAGCCTCTAGGGCTGACACCAATGGAATATTATTGACCCATTGGCCGCTTTTAGGGTCTAGGTAGGTCTGGGTAGGGTTGACTTAGCACTTTGGGGGTCACATGACCCTTGGTAAGGGAACTTTGAACACTTTAGATCAAGGGTTGACTTGGGTAACCTTAGGCTCTAGAGTTGACTCCAATAGATCTTTGGTGACCCATTAACACCAATTTAGGTCTAGGAAGACCTGGGTAAGATTGGTTTGGCACATTATAGGCTAACTGCCCCTTGTTAGGGCACCTTGCCTAATTTAGGCCTATGGTAGTCCTAGGTCAAATTGGTCACCTTGGGTTGACTCTAATGGACCCCTAAGGCTATAGTGGGTCCTTTAATAGGTTAGTGGTATTGTGGTCGGGTCATGGGGTTAGGGTGAAGCCTTAAGGTCAAACCCTATGTTTGGTGATGAGGTTGTCATAGGCAGACCAAGGTGATTCTCACCTTTGCATTTGATTACCTGGCCCTTTTTAGCCCCCTAGGGCTTTGTCATGACCTGGTCATGATAAAAACCACTCTTAGGGGTATAGTTGGAAATGGGATGTTACAATTCCCAATAAACAAAACAAAGATTTCATCCCTGAAATCAATGTTAAGCCTACGGGAACTCCTATCATAGAGAAAGAAACTTGTAACATCCCATGAGAACTGAAAGATTACATCACGACGCCATATTTTCTAAGTGAGGTTTAAAGGGAAAACTCTCATCTATGACTAATTCGCCCAATTGGCAACGTCTAGGCCCCAATAAACAAAAGATTAGCCCCTACTCTTGAAATTCCAGTCCTACTTGTTTAAAATAGGAAAGTAAATTGAACATCCTGAGAGGTTGTGAGGTATACCTCACTGAATAGCTCTGGATACTTTTGTCGCATCAGGTCCTGCGGTTCCCAGGTATGCTCCTCCTGGCCGTTGTTCCTCCACAAAACTTTGACTACCGGAACCTTCTTGTGACGCAAGATCCGTACTCCTCTGTCATCGATCTGAACCGGCTCCAAGTGAACTGACCAGTCTGAAGCTACCGACCCATCTATTGTCGAAATCTGCTGCTCCGGGCGTAGTAGAGCCCTCCTAAGTGAAGAAATATGGAACACGTCGTGTAACCCTGGCAGTTCCGGTGGCAACTCCAGCCTGTAAGCTAGGGGCCCAATCCGCTCCAGGATCCTGTAAGGGCCCATATACCTAGGGCTGAGCATCTTCTTCTGACCATGCACCCATGAAACTCCGTGCATGGGTCGGATCTTCAAGAAAACGCGGTCTCACACCTGGAACTCTACCTGACGGTGTCGAGCATCATAGTACTTAGCCTGTCTGCTCTGCGCTTCTAGCATCCTATCTCGTATCAATCTCACATGAGGCTCGGTGTCTTCGACAAACTTTGATCCCAAAACCTTTGGATCCTCGTCCTGAATCCATGAAAGCGGAGTCCTACACCTCCTCTTGTACAACGCTTCATAGGGATCCATCCTAATACTGGACAGATAGCTGTTGTTATAGGAGAACTCAACTAGTGGTAAAAGCTTCTCCCAAGGTTCATTTCGATCCAAGATGCATAGCCTTAGGAGGTCCTCCAATGTTCGGTTGGTGCATTCTGTCTGCACATCTGTCTTGGGATGAAAAGTTGTGCTAAAGGTCAGCCGTATGCCTAAGTAAGTCTGCACAGATCTCCACTCCCTGGATGTGAACCGACCATCCCGATCCGACACGTTTGTCTTGGGCACCCCGTTGTAACGAATGAACTACTCTACGAATCTCCGGACCAGTACTCAAACTGTAACACCCCAAAACTTGGAAGGGGAAACGACGGCGTCGTTTTAACCAAGTTTGGTTTTTGGAGCAAGTGACACGGGCATGTCAGGGGGGTGACACGGGCGTGTCAGGGCGTGTCTTTCTCGGCAGTTTTCTGATTCGTGTACACGGGCCGTGACACGGGCCGTGACACGGGCTCTGATACGGGCATGTCATTTGTGACACAGACGTGTCAGGTGCTGTGTCGTAGGTCGTGTATTTCTCTGACTGGGAAGGTTGGTCGGGGGGCGTGACACGGGTCTCGACACGGGCGTGTCGAAGGCGACACAGGCGTGTCGGAGGCCGTGTCAAAGGCCGTGTGCTTGCTTTCGAATTTCTCGAGACGGCGAATGGGTAACACGGCCATGCACACGGCCGTGTTGCAACCCGTGTTCGGCCCAGTTTTTGTGATTTTAGGCTGAATCGCGGCCGTTCATTTCTTTGGTATGAGATCCAACGGCTGGGGGCTATATCTGAGGGATTAAACTAGAGAATAGGGTTTGAAACCCTCACTTTTCTCCTATCTTTATCTCTCTTGATTCAAGAGAGAAGGGAGAGTAAAGAGGAGGAAGATGGCCAAGATCCGGCTGCTGGCGAAGCTTCGGAGGTCCGTTTCGCGAGCGGAGTTCAGATCCGCAAAGGTGAGAGCGTTGCGGTGGTTTTCAACCGAGCAAATCTTCTCCATGGCTAGGAAAAGGGGACGGAAGGTAACGACACATCTCCTCTTGGTCTTTAGGATTTAGGATGCATGAATAGCATCCCCTTCCTTTCATATTTTGAGCACCGGATCTCTCAAATGAGAGGGATTCGTGTAGCCTTGGTTCAAGAGAAACCTCCGGGTGATTATGTTCATCCCGGCATGCTTTGCATTAGAGATCCACTCTGTTAGCGGGTTAGGCATTGTGGGTGAAGCCGTGGTCGCGACCGTTAGTCCGATCCGGTGATGTTGCATAGCGAGCTTCGGGGATTCGGTAGAAATCCGCTGCGGCAATACGCCGGTGTGTGTATGCATTTTCCCCCTTTTAATTGAGTGAGTACTCGTAGTCAAAACCGGACAAGGTTAGCTCCGCTTTGTGCGGTAGATGGTTTCCTTGGAGCATGGGTATGAATGGTGTTTGGGGTGGGGAAACCTTGGTTTGTGCTGTGCAAAGGCATGGCTATGTCTCCGTGGTCGGCTGGCTATCCCGTGACGCGCAAGTCATGTGGGGAAAGTGTCCTGGCGAAACTAGCCCCTTGTGTGAGACTGACGAGAATGCCGAGCGGAGGGCAAGCCCGGGCATTGTGGCCAGGAGCGGGTGGGGTCCATCAAGGCTTCTTAGAATCGGTCAGTGTGAGACGGCACCCTGACGTGCGAAGTCAGAGTGTGCGGGCAAGCCCGGGGTATATGACCCTTGTGCGGGTGGGGCCTTTGCAAGGTTCCGTGTGACGGCGTGTGTGCCGTTAGTGACATGGTGGTTCCCTTTTGTTTGCGGCTTTAAGCCAATGGGGAAACAGAAGTACCCAGTGTTTGATGTTGTGCTAGAAGCATACGAGCTAGGGTGCCTTGGGTGAAACCCGGGTTGCATTCATGTTGCATAGTAAGCCCCTTTCACTTTGTACAAACATAGAGAACATGTATGTTGTATAAGACATCCAAGCCTATTTTACCGCTTTAATATATATGCTCTTTTGGTATACGAAGTGCTAAATTGCAGGTGGAGTGGTACCCCGGGGTCCGTTAGGGACGGCCGGGAGGAGATGTGTTTGTTACACAGTAGAGGTTAGCCTTTGCTGACCTACGTTACTTCAAATCCTTACAGGGCAAGGATCGCATGCAGGAGCTAGCGCGCCGGGCGAAAAGCCCTAAGCCTCATGAAGTGTTGTCGTGCTTGGCTATTTTCCTTTTCTTGTTTTGCTACTGTTGTTTGACTATGTCCGTCTTGCATGCCGAGGTAGCCTAGAAGTGCTTGGAACTTTTATATTTGGACTTTTATTGTGTAAGGCCTTAAGGATATTTGGTACTCTACTGTTAGTGGATAACTTCTGTCTTTTAGTGTTCTGTTTCCGCTGTGTTTGTTTGGAGTTTTGAGATTGGGTAGTTTTCATATCATCTTTTAATACTAAAGTTGTGGCGTCCATATGTTGTGGTGCCCCGGCCGGACCCATATTATATGGTCTTTACAGGGGAGGTGTTACAATTTGGTATCAGAGCAAGGTTGAGCGTTCCAAGGAGCAGTTTCGCGGTCGAAAGTATAAGTCGAGTCGCATCTAAGAAGTTATCCACATAAGAGTATCGCGGGACCATGAGTGTCCTTGTGTTCGAGTCTTGCGATTAGAGACTGATTTGTGTTTTCTTGCTTGTGTTTAGAGTGCAAGCAACGAGGCTGGGACCTCGAGGCCAAGAGAAGAGCTCTCAGCAAGTAGTGCGACTGCGCAAGGTCCGCTAGGGATGGGGGTCACACCGGCCGACTTCTGCCGTATGCTTGCAGAAGCGATGGTGGCGGCCCAAACTGCAGCGACAACTCAGGTAGCAGCTCCCGTTGCTCAAGTAGCGACTCCTGCTACCCCGGACACGGCAGCGACCGTGCCGGTTGAGGAAGCCAGGCGGGCAGAGCCGCAGGCCGAGAGAGTGGTTATAGGACATGGGGACCGGCAAATGAAGTACTTTTTGAGTTTCCATCCTACAAACTTCAAGGGAGTTGGCACGCCCATAAATGCGGAAGACTGCTGGGCTAGAATTCAGGAGCTTCTGAGGGCAGCAGAGGCGCCAGATGAGAAAAAGGCGGAGTTCGCAGCCTTCATGCTAGAAGGAGATGCCAAGATATGGTGGGTGAGACATAGTGGCCGACAGTTTCTAGGACGCACACCGTCCATCGAGGAGTTTGGGAATGCCTTCCTGAAGAAGTACCTTCCCGCCTCAACAAGGTTAGCCCTCCAGAGGCAGTTTCTATATTTGGTGCAGCGAGACAAGTCAGTGGATGAGTATGTTCAAAAATTTACTCGCTTGGGTCGTTATGCGGGGACGACCATGGCAGACGACGAAGAGAGGGACAATCTCTTCTATCACGGATTGAGGGAGAACCTGAGGCAGCCACTCATATCCATGAAACATGCGGATTTCAATGAGCTAGTTGAGGCAGCCAGGATCTTAGAGAGCGATATGGAGCGATCCCAGCGCCGAAAGGGTTTCACACCCAAATAGGGGGAAGAGAAGAAGTCGGCTCAGTCCCATGGAAAGGCGGAAGGGAGCCGATGGAAGAAGAAGCCTCCCCCATATAAGTCGGGCGAGAAAAGTAATTGGACGTCCGGTGGGTCACGCTCTAAGGGACCGCAGACGTGTTATAGTTGTGGCAAGCCAGGCCACATAGCAAGATTTTGTACCCAAGGGGGTGCTGAGCAAGAGCCAATGCAGGAGAAGACTGTGCGCTCCGCCCCCAGTACCGCAGAGAAAGGGAAGATGGCGGAGTCGAGTGCTTCCCGGTTTCAACCCGTGCTGCCAAGGGCCTACAACCTTGGGCAGCAGGAAGCAATCCGCCAATCCGATGTGGTGACAGGTATGAGAGTTCAACCTACACCTTAGATTTTCTTCCTTTCAAGCCTTTTATGTTTGTTGCATGTGTGTAGGCTTTGTAGTGGTATCTGGGTACCCCGCTAGGGTACTTTTTGATACGGGAGCGTCGCACTCCTTCCTTGTGGAACGCTTCATCCGGAGGATTGGAGTTGAGTCCTTCTCAACGGGCTCAGAGTTGAAAGTGCGCATGCCCAATGGGTCATCTATGACTACCAGGGCTAGAGGCCGGATTAGTTGGAATCTTGAGGGAGTCGACTTCATGTTGGTAGCGGCGATCTTGCCGTTGTCCGAGTTCGATGTGATTTTGGGAATGGACTGGTTAGCGGAGCAGCGTGCCAGTATCGACTGCTTGTCCAAGGTGGTAACCCTGAGGGGCGTGGGGCAAGCGGAAGTCAAGTTTGAGGGCCTGCATGGAGTGGCCTGTTCCCTAGTTTCGGCACTTCAACTAGTGCGAGCTGTTAACCAGGGAGGTGTAGCTCTAGTAGCGTTGTTGGAGGTTAGCCTTTCAAGGGTGACTCTTGGAGAAGTGCCCGTGGTGGCGGAGTTTGGAGATGTTTTTCCTGAGGAGCTACCAGGAGCACCTCCTCGGCGGGAGATTGATTTCTCCATCGAGTTAGTGCCCGAGGCTAGATCGGTGTCACGTCCACCATTTAGGATGGCACCAAAGGAGTTGGCCGAGCTCAAGGTTCAGTTGCAGGAGCTTTTAGAACAAGGGTATATCAGACCCAGCTCTTCACCGTGGAGTGCGCTGGTGTTATTCGTAAAGAAGAAGGACGGTAGTATGCGTTTGTGCATAGACTATCGAGAGTTGAACAAATTGACTGTCAAGAATAAGTATCTGATTCCTCGGATAGACGATATCTTCGACCAGTTGGTGGGGTCGGTGGTGTACTCCAAGTTGGACTTAAAGTCCGGATATTATCGGTTGCGGATTCGTGACGAAGACATACCCAAGACAGCGTTTGGTACGAGGTATGGTCATTTTGAGTTCTCGGTGATATCATTCGGGTTGACGAACGCGCCATCCGTGTTCATGGACTTGATGAACCGAGTGTTTCGCGAATACTTGGACTGGTTCGTCGTCGTCTTTATCGATGACATTTTGGTGTATTCCAAGTCGGAAGCGGAACACGAGTCGCACTTGAGGACAGTGTTGCAAGTATTGAGAGAGAACCAGCTTTATGCGAAGTTCTCCAAGTGCGAGTTCTAGTTGGAGAAGGTGGCGTTTTTAGGCCATGTGATTAGTGGGGATGGGGTGGCGGTAGATCCAACGAAAGTAGAAGCCATCAGAGAGTGGCCAGTTTTGAGGACCGTAGCGGAAGCCCGGAGTTTTCTTGGACTAGCCGGGTACTACCGAAGGTTTGTGGAAAACTTTTCGCGGATAGCTCTACCCCTCACCTCACTAACTCGCAAGGATCAGAAGTTTGTATGGACCCAAGAGTGCAATCAGGCATTTGAAACCCTGAAGGAGAGGCTAATGACGGCGCCGATCCTAAGTCTACCAAAGGGGACCGAAGGATTCTAGATTTTCAGCGACGCATCCGGATGCGGTTTAGGGTGCGTGTTGGTGCAACATGGTAGTGTGATAGCTTTTGGGTCGAGGCAGCTGAAGCCTCATGAGAGAAATTACCCCGTCCATGATCTGGAGTTGGCGGCGGTAATTTTTGCCTTGAAGTTGTGGAGGAACTATGTTTACGGTGCGAAGGTGGATATCTTCGCGGACCACAAGAGTCTGAAGTATCTCCTGCATCAGAACGACTGTTGGGTACATTGGAAAATGTGTACCTGATTTGAAGAAGCCCAACCTAGCTCAATGATATACATCAAGGTGTATTTGATGTTGTTTTAAAGTTGACATGTGCAGGTGAAGAATTGATAAAGTATGCAGAAAAATTCTAAGTCCAAGTGTCAACACAGAGGAAGCAGTGTCGACACATAGAAGAAAATTGTCGACACATCACTGGGAAAAAGTGTCGACACAGAAGAAGTAAGTCGACACAACACTGGGAAGCAGTGTCGACACATAGCAGTTAGTCTACAACTACACTGGGAAAAAGTGTCGACACAGAAGAAGTAAGTCGACACAACACTGGGAAGCAGTGTCGACACATAGCAGTTAGTCTACAACTACACTGGGAAAAAGTGTCGACACAGAAGAAGTAAGTCGACACAACACTGGGAAGCAGTGTCGACACATAGTAGTTAGTCTACAACTACACTGGGAAAAAGTGTCGACACAGAAGAAGTAAGTCGACACTTACTAAGTTATGATTCTACAACAACTGTGTCGACACACAGGACTTGTGTCGACACACTGAAGAGTCAAGACCAAGTTATTTTCAGAAGGAGCTGTGTCGACTCAAAGGCAACTTAGTCGACATCACTGAACACTGTGTCGACACCAAAGTCAATTGTGTCGACACAAATAAACAGATGGTCTCGACACTTTTTGACAGACTGTCTCGACAACTTATGGTTCAAGACTAAGGCACAGGACTTGTTTGGAGACTTGACAGCTGAGGATTGCCACCAGTTAACTGAAGCTGTCAGACTTGTCAGAAAACGGTTAGAAACCTGATCAGCCGGTTACCATGAAGAAAGTCTATAAATAGACGGATTCAGAAGGAGAAAGCAACTGTTGAAAAACATTGTTGAGAATCAAAAAGTTGAGAAGGATTACGATCCAATTCATTTCAAGAAAGTGCTAGGCACTTAAGAAGATCTTCTCCGGGAGATCTAAGAAGACTATCTAAGAATAGATCAAAGAAGAGTTCTAATCAGAATTCAGAAGAATCATTCAAAGTGCTGGATAGAGAGAGATCAAGCCAGAATTTGAAGAAGAAGAAAGAAACCTCCAGTGGATTCTCAAGAAGCTGTTTGGAAATCAACTCAGCTAAGTTCTTATTCAAGAAGCTTTGAAGAAAGCTCAGAAACAGTTGATTTCATCAGCTGATCAAGAATTGTCTTGGCCTTTTCTCTCTCAATTTTAGGCAAGACAGTTAGATAATATTTTCCATATTTCTGTAGGATCTGTTTACACAGATCTGAGTTGTAAGCCTATGTTATAAAGGCTGAGTGTAGGAGTGTTGAACTCTGAGTGGTAGGGCTGTTTGCCTGAGTGTAGGAGAAGGATCTTCTCTGAGTTGTAGGCCTTGGGGCAAGGCTGAGGTAGGGCTGTTGTGCCTGAGTTGTAGGATTTATTGATATGAGATTAGTGGAAGTTTGGCCAAATCTAGCATACTGCTAGATAGGTGAAGGGGGAAAGTGGATGTACCCAGACCTTGGGGAACCACTATAAAATATTGTGCAATCTGTGATGTTTTATTTTTTCTGTGATTGCTGTAATTCTTTTGTCAGTCATTGAATTGAATACTGCCTAGAAGTTTTTATAAATAAGCAGAACCTATTCACCCCCCCCCCCCTCTAGGTGTCTAGGCTGTCTTGAAAGTTAAACTATCAAGTGGTATCAGAGGGAGGTTGCTCAAAAAGGACTTAACAGTCTGAGGTAGATCTGAAAGGCAGATTCAAGATTCAAGAAGATGGGTTCTGGAGAGAATCATAAGGAGCTAGGGTCTATGAAATTACCCATATGCAAGAAGGAAATCTTTGGGATCTGGAAAGAAAGAGTCAGATTGTTTATGGAAGCATCTGACCCAAGGATTTACATCACAGTACAGGAAGGGCCCTTCATTCCAATGAAGATATCTGTTTTTGATGCAAATATCCAAATACCAAAGACTTATTCAGAAATGACCAAGGATGAAATCATCTTGGCAACCATGGACAAAAGGGCACAGAACATCATTGTTAGTGCCATAGATGATTCAACATTTCAAAATCTGATTCACTGCAAGACCTCCAAGGAGATGTGGGACACATTGATTGTCTACATGGAGGGATCTGAAGAAGTAAGGCTGGACAGAAAGTCTATGCTAAATCAGGAGTATGAAAGCTTTAGACAAGGAAAATCTGATAGCATAACTGAGTGCTATAAGAAATTCTATAGAATTGTGAATGAGCTAATCTCCTATGGAAGAGTCTTCAGTACCTATGAACTGAATGACAAATTCTTAAGATCCTTATCAAAGGACTGGGATACAAAGATCTGTGCCATAAGAGAAGTGGCTAAATTGGCAGAGATATCTCCTCCAACCCTGTTTGGAAAGTTACTATCCTATGAAATGCAACTTATGGTAAGGAAGGAGGAGGAAAGAAACTCAAGAGGAGAGCATAGAGAAAAGACTGTGGCATTTAATGCTGAAGCCACTAGAAAGAGTAGGAGGAAATCACCATCTCCTCCTAAAGAAGTTGAAGAAGATAGTTCTGAAAATTCAAATAAGGGTTCAGAAAGTTGTGATTCAGATGCAGACTTTGCTGCATTTACAAGGCAATTCCAAAGGTTCTTGAAAAAGAAGCAATGGAAGTCTAGGCCTTCCACATCACATCAAGTTGATGACTATTATCAGAAGAGAAGGTCATCAAGGAAAGAGAAAAGCAGATCAAAGCCCAGCAAAGCCACTACTTCAAAGATTGTCTGCTATTGTTGCAATAGGCCTGGACATGTAGTGGCTGATTGTCCTGACAAAAGGAAGGAATCTTCAGAAAAGAAGAAGACTTATCAGAAAGGCAAGAAGGAGAAATCCTTTGTAGCAAAGAAAGATAAAAGTCTGTCAGACCAGTCAACTTCAGAATCAGGATCTGAAGCTGAAGCATATATTGGACTATATGCTGCATCTGAGGAAGAGGAGTTTATGCAGTTGCTAGACTCCATCAATGAACATCAATGCATGGGTTTGATGACAAGATCAGAAGAGGACATATGCCAGAATCAGTCTGGTCCTAATGAGGTAAACTGTCCTTCCTGTACATCTGTTTGTAGTACAAGTGAAGAATCAGCTACATCTGCATCAAGTGATGAAGATGCATCTGGATCTGAAGGAGATGTCTATCAATTGATAGACAAGTATGGGGACTTGTTGCAGGCCCTTAAGAAAAGCAAGAACCTGGTTAAAACACAGGCTCAGGAAATTGCTGAACTAAGGGTAGCAACAACTGAGTTAGAAAAAGTCCTTGATCAAAAATTAAATGAAATTGCCAAGCTGAAGAATATAACTATTATTCAGATGGGCACAATTAATTATACTAATGATCAAGTAAAGAGTCTGGAGGCCAGACTTAGAATTGATAGGGATTTAGTGGCTAGTTACTCTAAGCCAAAATCTGTCTTACCCTTGATAGATGAATTTGTCACTCAGAAGGGTAAGGCTGGATTAGGATTTAAAGGTAACTTCAGGGCTGGCAGATTCAAGAGGAAAGGCAAAGCCCCTATTCAGCCACTAAACCTTTCAGTCCCCATAAAGTTTAGTAAGGAGAAAGTGCCTTCTAACATATATGATCATGAAGACATTCAAGGTCATATTAAGACAAATGTTCTGAAGAACAAGGGTGTTAATGCAAGCAGGCCTACCTATGGTCATAAACCCAATGGTTTTAAGAAATCAGTAGGTGAAGTTGCAACAGCACCAGCAATGAACAGAAATTCTTCTGACAAGGATGTATCTACATCTAGATACAATAAGTTTGAATGTTGGTGCTGTGGCAAGAGGGGCCATTTTGCATTGGACTGCTGGTATAACACAAGTGTTATAAAGAATAAGAGTCTACCTGTTAGAAGAGGTTATGATAACTTTATTAATGCTAACCTGAACCAAGGACCCAAGACTTACTTGGGTTCTAAGGGTAAGTAATTCTGTATTGCAGGTGAATCCAAGTAACCATGCCCCTATATGGTACTTGGATAGTGGTTGTTCCAGGCACATGACTGGAACAAAGGGGCTGCTGAAGGAGTATTCATCTGTCAAAGATGGACATAAAGTGATCTTTGGTGGATCTGAAAAAGGAGTCATCAAAGGGTTTGGTAACATTTCTTCTAACCTAATTACTATCACCCAAGTGGCCTATGTAAAAGGTTTGAAACATAATCTAATAAGCATAAGCCAGCTGAGTGATCTAGGATATGACATTTCATTTGGTAAGGATGGATGTCATATCAAAAGGTCAAGTGATCAAGAGATCATTTTGACTGGGTATAGGAAGAGAAATGTATATTGCCTTAATTTTGAGTGTGAAAATAAGGCTTCCCTCATTTGTCTTGTAGCTGATGACAATGCTTCCCATTGTGTTAAGTGGCACAAGAGATTGACTCATCTAAACTACAAGACAATTGGCCAACTCATTAGTAAAGAACTAGTGAGGAATGGGCCTCAAGTTAAGTGTATAAAGGAAGGGGTATGCTCAGCTTGTCAAAAGGGCAAGCAGACAAAATCCTCATTTCAAAGCCTTGAAAACAAGGATTCTGTGAGGTGCTTATACCTCTTGCATATGGATCTTTTTGGTCCTATGCCAGTTCATAGTCTAGGTAGGAAGGTCTACACTTTTGTGGTTGTAGATGACTATTCTAGATTTACATGGGTGTTCTTTCTAAGACAAAAATCTGAAACCCCAAGTGTACTACTTAATTTTGTAAAGCAAATTCAGAATGAACTGAATAGTACAGTGGTCAAAATCAGAAGTGATCATGGTACTGAGTTTCATTCTGAAAGCATAACAAATTTGTGTAAAGACTTTGGGACTTTCCAAGAGTTCTCCTCACCAAGAACACCTCAGCAAAATGGAATTGCTGAAAGAAAGAATAGAACATTAATTGAAGCTGGTAGAACTCTATTGAGTGACACCTCTCTCCCAGAATATTTTTGGGCTGAGGCAGTTAACACTGCTTGTCATGTCATCAATAGGGCTTCTATCACCAAAAGCCACAGAAAGACTCCCTATGAGATTGTGAAAGGCAGAAAACCAAATCTATCCTATTTTAGGATCTTTGGTTGCAAGTGCTATATACTTAACAATGGCAAGTCATATTTGACTAAGTTTGCTGCCAAATCCCAGGATGGAATATTTGTTGGGTACAGCACAAATAGTAAGGCCTATAGAGTCTTCAACTTAACTACTCAAGTTGTTGAAGAATCTGTGCATGTTGTATTTGATGAAACAAGATTAATCAATTGTGAGTTGTCTTGTAGATCAAATGACTCAACAGGTATAAGCAAGAAGATGGACAAGCTCTCCATTGCTGAAGCTTCAAAGGAAGATGGAGCATTGGAAAATGAAGGCTGCTGTCCAGGGGGAGTACAAGAGATAATGGAAACTGATGAAAACCAAGAGGCTCAGCAGAATGAAGAAGCTGGAGATGCTCAACCTGAAGGGAATCTTCCTCCAGCTATAAGATATCTAAGAGATCATCCAACTGATTAGATAATTGGTGATCCAAGACAAGGAGTGCAAACTAGAAGCAGAAATCAAAGCACAGTTTTGCATTCAAGTTTCTTGTCCCAAATGGAACCTAAGAAGTTTGAAGAAGCTATCCAAGACCAGCACTGGATTGATGCTATGCAAGAGGAGCTGAATCAATTCAGAAGGTGCAAAGTCTGGGAGCTTGTTCCTAAACCAAGAGGCCACAACATAATTGGCACTAAGTGGATCTATAGGAACAAGCTAGATGAAAGTGGAATAATAGTAAAGAATAAAGCAAGATTGGTTGCAAAAGGATACAGGCAGGAAGAAGGGATTGACTTTGATCAAACCTTTGCTCCAGTAGCAAGGCTGGAGGCAATCAGAATGTTCCTTGCCTATGCAGCCTACCAAGACTTCAAAGTATACCAGATGGATGTGAAGTCAGCATTTCTGAATGGTGATCTTAAAGAAGAAGTATATGTAGAGCAGCCATCAGGTTTTGTAGATCCTCTTAAACCTGATTCTGTGTATAAGCTTAGGAAAGCTTTGTATGGGTTAAAACAAGCTCCAAGGGCTTGGTATGAAACCCTGTCTACCTTCCTCATTGAGAATAAATTCTCAAGAGGAAAGATAGACAAAACTCTATTCCTTAGGGAATCCAAAGGAAAGATCATCTTAGTCCAGATCTATGTTGATGACATAATCTTTGGATCTACTGAAAACAACCTTTGTAAAAAGTTTGCCAAACTTATGCAAGGGAAGTTTGAGAAGAGCAGTATGGGAGAACTTAAGTTCTTCTTGGGACTCCAAGTAAGACAGACGGATGATGGATTGTCCATATCCCAGTCTAAGTTCACCAAATAATTAATTAAGAAATATGGTATGGAGTCATCCTCCTCCATGAGAACTCCTATGGGAACAAGTATGCCTATATGCAAAGATGAGGCAGGTAAACCTGTTGATGAATCATTGTATAGAGGAATAGTTGGGTCTCTACTATATCTCACTGCTAGTAGACCTGACATTATGTATGCTACATGTGTCTGTGCTAGGTACCAAGCCTGCCCTAAAGAATCTCATTATACTGCAGTCAAAAGGATTCTAAGATATCTAAAGGGCACTCCTACTCTAGGTCTTTGGTACCCTAGGAATAGAGATTTTCTACTAACAGGCTATTCAGATGCATATTTTGCAGGATGTAGGGAGGATAGAAAGAGTACTACAGGTACTTGTCAATTCCTGGGAGGAAGACTAATATCTTGGAGTAGTAAGAAGCAGACCAGTGTGGCAATTTCCACAGCTGAGTCAGAGTATGTTGCTGCTGGAAGCTGCTGTGCACAGCTATTGTGGATGCAGCATTAGCTTAAGGATTATGGTATTCAGGTAAGTAGAACACCCCTTTTATGTGATTCAAAGAGTGCTATTTCTATTGCTAATAATCCAGTTTCTCATAGTAGAACTAAGCATATAGAAATCAAATACCATTTTCTTAGAGAACATGTAGAAAGAGGAGACATCTCATTGGAATTTGTAAAAACAGATTATCAAATAGCAGATGTATTTACTAAGCCTTTAGATGAAACCAAATTCAATAAATTCAAAATTGAATTAGGTATGTTAACCATTGATTAATGTATTAACAAAATCATTAACAATGCAATTGAAGTGGTATATAAGTAAGTAAAGGTAATAACAACAACATAATCAAGTGTTAAAAAGGACACATTGAAGTTATAGAAATTGGCTAAGTAAGAATGTGTCGACACATTCAGTAGTAATGTGTCGACTCAGAGAAATTATGTCGACAAGTCAGAAATATTGTGTCGACACAGAGAATATGTGTCGACACTTGAGAGTTATATTGTCGACTTAACCAGAAATGTAATGTCGACTCAACCAGGAAAATGGTGTCGACACTTACAGAATATGTGTCGACACTTATCCTTAGAGTCGACCCAGAATTTCTGTCTATCTAAGGTGTCGACATAACCACAAATTGGTATCGACACATAGTAGGCTGAAGTAATGTCGAGACATAGAAGTTTGTATCGACACATTCCGTCTGTGTCGACACATTTTGACTGTTTTTGGCGCCTTTTGAACTTCTTTCAACTGAGGCTATAAATAGGTCAAAAACTCATTCTGTCGACACGCTTCCAAGGTTTTCGAGACTAAAACCCTGTGTCGACAGTCTATCTTTCTCTCTTCTCTCAAGCTTTCTCGACGAACCGATGGCGCCAAGGATTGAAGACAACATTAATGAAGGGTATGAGTTGGTGCGCCAGGCCTTTGCAGAGGCGCCGTCAGATGTTCAAGGAGTTATCACCCTCCTCTCTGAGTCAGGGTTAGAATTTCTCATCTCAGAACCAACAAAAATCTGGAAGAAGGAGGTGCACGAGTTCTTTATCTCTACATCAGTCCACTCGACTGGCCTCAAGATTAGGTCCACAGTTCAAGGGACTAAGGTGAAGATTAATCAAAGAAGTTTAAGAAAGATCTTTCAATTGCAAGTAGTTGAGAATGAAGAGGAAGTACCTAGTTCTAAAACAAGGGAAGCCCTTCAATGGTGTGGACTGGACTCAGGCTTGAAGATTGGAGCTGCATTCAACAGGAAGGGTATGAATCAGCAAGGGAAGTTCTTATCTGAAATAGTTGGGAAAGTGATCCTCTGCAAGACAGGTGGACATGATAGGATTTCTGCCTATATGTTCAGCCTGATGACCAGGATTGTTTTTACAATTCCTACTGATTGGTCAGGAGTGATCTTTGACAAGATCAAAGAAGGAATCAAGAAGCCTAACATGGCCAGGATCATGAGCCTATACCTAACTGGAGTGATTCCTAAAGTGATGCAGCAAGTGCCAGGGACAAAGATTAATCATATGAGAAGAATGGATATGAGACTGTTCTCATGGTGGGATAGGGTACTGTCCAAGGACGTGCCTGAAGAGAGCAGGCCAGACACCCCTGTGAAATCCCCTACTCAAAACCAAGAACCTGAACAACTACAGGACGACCCACTCAGGACACAGGTTGAAGATCAGCCAGACTCAACTGTTGTCCAGCAAGTGTCAACACCTGCACAGATGCAGGGGGAGCCAGTTTCCACTCCTGCTCCAAAGGTATCTACTCCTGCTCAGGTATAGGGGGAGCTGATGTATTTTACTATACAAGACATTACTCATATTCTTATTACTGCACAGGTTCAGGGAGAGCTAGTGTCCACTCCTACTCCAGATACTACAAATACTGAAGTGCAAGTACAAGAGGATGCACAGTTAAACTTGTCTCAAGATTTAACTGCTGCAGAAGTTACAGCTCAACTGGAATTTACTATGGAGGAGTTATTCCCTGATATTGATACTACTGCTGATAAAGTAGAAGGTGGACCAGATATTGAGAAGTCCATAGATATGGACATTGATCAGGAAGCTGAAGTTGAGCCACAGGTTGAGGGTGAGCCAGTGGATGTTGAAGCTGAGCAACAGGCCCCTGAAACAGATACAATTCATCATCCTCAAGAAAGAATTCATGTAGATACTTCATCTGAAACAGAAACTGAAGATGCCAGGGTGGCAAAGAAAAGAAAACTTGTTGTCTTTAAGAGAAGAAGCAAGAATTATAAGCAGGCTTTATAGACCACACCTCTACAAGTATCTCCAACCTTTGATTATAACAAATTTATGGTAGATCTACAAGTAAAATTGGATGAACAAAGGATGGCTCTGGAAAAGTATGTTGATGAAAATAGCAAGTCACTTCAGTTTGACTTAGCTCAGGATATAAAGTCCATCCAGTTTCAAGTCAACATGCATAAAAAGGAAATGACAGATTGCTTCCACAAGGGTGGCAATGCTGTGGTTTATCTAGCTAAACAACAGGAGGCTATTACTACAAAGGTGGATGACATTGCTTTGAAGCAAAGCTATGTTTTGGAAAACCAGCTAAGAATGAATGATAATTTAACTGAATCTCATAATGAGATCATTGAGGAAGTAAAGAAGATTGGTCCAGGTCTGCCTGCAGATAGAGCCAAAGAAAGGGACGAATTTGATAAGAATTTTCAAGCTGCCATTGCTTCTGTTAAGACTGCCATCTCAACCTCTCAAAAAGGAATATCTGAAAAGCTTAACAA
This sequence comes from Platanthera zijinensis, assembly GCA_039513925.1. Classification (NCBI taxonomy): domain Eukaryota; kingdom Viridiplantae; phylum Streptophyta; class Magnoliopsida; order Asparagales; family Orchidaceae; genus Platanthera; species Platanthera zijinensis. The sequence goes on from CM077078.1 coordinate 134,191,644, forward strand.
GTTAAAACCATTTTTTAGAGAAGGTGTGAATTATTTGGATGGCCAAATCAGATTTCAAAAGGAAGATCTAAGAGATCATGTATCTAGAGAAGCCATAAAGGGGGAGAGGATGCTAATTCATGCAGGCTCAGAGCACTCCAAATGGGTGACCAATAGTATCTGAGCCACTTTGGGATATCCCCCATTGTGTGATGATGCTATGGTGGCTGAGTCAGGAATACAATCAAATCTACTTGAAGGCAATCAACCTGAGGTTGCCCAAGTCATTTACCCCCCTCCAGATTTTGACATGATTGATCAGAAAGTTCAAGGAATGTATAGTCCTCCAAAGGAGGTTACTAATATTGTCTTTGGAAAGGTTGATAAGCCTGAGGCTACTCTGAAAGAACAGCAAGATGCTCTATTAGCAAAGAAGAAATTCAGAGAGCAGGCTGTACTTAAGCCAGATTATGAGCAGTGGAGTCCTACTTCAAGGAATATAATACTCACTGCATGGAAAGTTGTACAAGATAAAGTTCATGAGAGAGGGAAGTGGTACAATGAAATAGAATGGCAGAAGTATGAGGCAAGACAAGAAGCAATAGTACAATTCAGAAGGAAAGCTAAGCTGGGAAGACTGCCATCAGATGCTAAGGAGCCAAGCAAATACTTCCCAAAGCCTTTTCATTATTTTGAAAGGCAAAGGATCAAGGAAGAAGCTCAGAAGAAAGCTGATCTTAAAGGAAAGAAGATAGCTGAAGAATCAGAAGCTCCTGTGACAGCTACAATTCAATCTGGCAAAGGGATTATAATTAGAGTGCCTGATCAATCCTGATTATGTTTTAAGTTCTTTTATAGTGTTTTGTAATGTTGTGATGTAATCATTAAATGTAAAACATTGTAATCAAACATTACCCAGTTATAAACAAAATGTTGTTTGGCATATTATAATGTGCATTCTGTGGTGAATTGTTTTTTTTATGTGTTGTTTATATTAAGTATTCCTGTCATGTCATATATCATCATTCAGTACTATTTATAAATGGTGTATATCATTGGCTATAAGGGTTATGACTTCTCCAAATAGGGGGAGATTGTTGGGTACATTGGAAAATGTGTACCTGATTTGAAGAAGCCCAACCTAGCTCAATGATATACATCAAGGTGTATTTGATGTTGTTTTAAAGTTGACATGTGCAGGTGAAGAATTGATAAAGTATGCAGAAAAATTCTAAGTCCAAGTGTCGACACAGAGGAAGCAGTGTCGACACATAGAAGAAAATTGTCGACACATCACTGGGAAAAAGTGTCGACACAGAAGAAGTAAGTCGACACAACACTGGGAAGCAGTGTCGACACATAGCAGTTAGTCTACAACTACACTGGGAAAAAGTGTCGACACAGAAGAAGTAAGTCGACACAACACTGGGAAGCAGTGTCGACACATAGCAGTTAGTCTACAACTACACTGGGAAAAAGTGTCGACACAGAAGAAGTAAGTCGACACAACACTGGGAAGCAGTGTCGACACATAGCAGTTAGTCTACAACTACACTGGGAAAAAGTGTCGACACAGAAGAAGTAAGTCGACACTTACTAAGTTATGATTCTATAACAACTGTGTCGACACAAAGGACTTGTGTCGACACACTGAAGAGTCAAGACCAAGTTATTTTCAGAAGGAGCTGTGTCGACTCAAAGGCAACTTAGTCGACATCACTGAAGACTGTGTCGACACCAAAGTCAATTGTGTCGACACAAATAAACAGATGGTCTCGACACTTTCTGACAGACTGTCTCGACAACTTATGGTTCAAGACTAAGGCACAGGACTTGTTTGGAGACTTGACAGCTGAGGATTGCCACCAGTTAACTGAAACTGTCAGACTTGTCAGAAAACGGTTAGAAACCGGATCAGCCGGTTACCATGAAGAAAGTCTATAAATAGACGGATTCAGAAGGAGAAAGCAACTGTTGAAAAACATTATTGAGAATCAAAAAGTTGAGAAGGATTACGATCCAATTCATTTCAAGAAAGTGCTAGGCACTTAAGAAGATCTTCTCCGGGAGATCTAAGAAGACTATCTAAGGATAGATCAAAGAAGAGTTCTAATCAGAATTCAGAAGAATCATTCAAAGTGCTGGATAGAGAGAGATCAAGCCAGAATTTGAAGAAGAAGAAAGAAACCTCCAGTGGATTCTCAAGAAGCTGTTTGGAAATCAACTCAGCTAAGTTCTTATTCAAGAAGCTTTGAAGAAAGCTCAGAAACAGTTGATTTCATCAGCTGATCAAGAATTGTCTTGGCCTTTTCTCTCTCAATTTTAGGCAAGACAGTTAGATAATATTTTCCATATTTCTGTAGGATCTGTTTACACAGATCTGAGTTGTAAGCCTATGTTATAAAGGCTGAGTGTAGGAGTGTTGAACTCTGAGTGGTAGGGCTGTTTGCCTGAGTGTAGGAGAAGGATCTTCTCTGAGTTGTAGGCCTTGGGGCAAGGCTGAGGTAGGGCTGTTGTGCCTGAGTTGTAGGATCTATTGATCTGAGATTAGTGGAAGTTTGGCCAAATCTAGCATACTGCTAGATAGGTGAAGGGGGAAAGTGGATGTACCCAGACCTTGGGGAACCACTATAAAATATTGTGCAATCTGTGATGTTTTATTTTTTCTGTGATTGTTGTAATTCTTTTGTCAGTCATTGAATTGAATACTGCCTAAAAGTTTTTATAAATAAGCAGAACCTATTCACCCCCCCCCCCCCTCTAGGTGTCTAGGCTGTCTTGAAAGTTAAACTATCAAGGACCTAAATATGCGGCAGCGTAGGTGGGTCGAGTTCCTTGGGGACTACGAGGTGGCGATTCAGTACACGCCAGGGAAAGCCAATGTGGTGGCGAATGCTTTGAGTAGGAAATACTCGGGGAAACGAAATTGGATTGAAGCTCACGATGAGCGGTTAAGGCGGGACTGGGAGTCCCTTGGTTTGGAATGTATGGCAAGAGGCGAGTCTAGCATGGCTCAGCTAAACTGGATTGAGGTGCAGAGTTACTTATGCGATCGTATTCGGGAAGCGACCCGTGTAGATAAGGAGTTCCAACCCTTCGTGGAGGAAGCTCTAAAGGGCGAGGGTAGCGCCTGGGAGATGGTTGATGGGATTCTGAGGAAGGGCAGAAAAATTTGTGTACCGCAGTTCGGCAAGCTCCGCGAGGAGTTAAAGTTTGAGGCCCACTTCACTAAGTACTCCATTCACCCGAGTAGTACAAAGATGTACTTGGATTTGAAGAAGTCCTATTGGTGTCCTGGGATGAGCGGGATGTATCTTTGTTTGTGAGTCGGTGCCAAACTTGTGCCTTAGTGAAGGCCGAGTGTTAGAAGCCGGGCGGGTTCTTGAAGCCTCTTCCAATTCCTGAATGGAAATTTGAAGAAATCTCCATGGATTTTGTGCATGGGTTGCCTAAATCGCAGCAGGGTAATGATGCCATTTGGGTGATTGTGGACCGCTTGACCAAGGTGGCACATTTCATCCCAAATTGGAAGGAGGACGGTGTGGAAAAGTTGGTGGGGTTGTACGTCCGCAATATTGTACGACTTCATGGGATTCCGAAGAGTATAGTCAGCGACCGGGATGGGCGTTTCACGTCTAAGGATTGGCGGTTGGTGCAGAAGAGCTTGGGCACAAAACTCAAGTTCAGTACGGCCTTTCATCCTCAAACTGATGGGCAAACGGAGAGAACGAACCGTACTATGGAGGATATGCTAAGTATGTGTACTCTCGACTTCGGCAAGAAGTGGGAGGATCACCTCTTCATGGTGGAGTTTGCTTATAACAATATTTACCAAGCAAGTATCAAGATGGCGCCATACGAAGCTCTGTATGGGAGGCGGTGTCAAACACCGATGTCTTGGACAGAGGCGGGAGACACCAAGCTTTTGGGGAAAGAAGTGGTAGCCGACGCTAGTGAGCTAGTACGAACCATCCAAGGGCGCATGAAGGTAGCTCAAGATCGGCAGTTGAAGTATTTCAATGCTCTCCACAGGCATGTGGAGTTCGTTGTGGGCAACTGGGTTTATCTCAAGATCAAGCCGTTCAAAGGCATTTCACGAGTTCGCCGACTCAAGAAGCTGAGTCCGAGATTTTTGGGACCATTCAAGGTCATCGAGCGAGTGGGAGAGGCAGCGTACCGGTTGGCGTTGTCCACAGAGCTAAGTGGTTTGCATGACGTTTTTCACGTCTCCGTCTTGAGGAAAGCCTTGCTAGAGGCCAGCGTGGTGATTGAACCGGCGGCGGTGCCGGTAAGGGAAGACTTGAGGACGCGAGTTCGTCCAGTCGAGATAGAAGATTCGGAGGTTCGGCAACTGCGGAACAAGGAGGTCAGACTCGTAAAGGTCCGTTGGGATAACTGTGGCTGCAAGGAGCTCTCATGGGAGCGAGAGCAGGCCATGCGGGAGGAGTACCCCGAGCTTTTCTCCTCAGGTACCGTTTAGAATTTGTGTACTTTGCATGTTTTAAATTTCAGGACGAAATTCTTTTAAGGGGGAGAATTGTAACACCCCAAAACTTGGAAGGGGAAACGACGACGTCGTTTTAACCAAGTTTGGTTTTTGGAGCAGGTGACACGGGCGTGTCAGGGGCGTGACACGGGCGTGTCAGGGCGTGTCTTTCTCGGCAGTTTTCTGAGCCGTGTACACGGGCCGTGACACGGGCTCTGACACGAGCGTGTCATTTGTGACACGGGCGTGTCAGGTGCCGTGTCGTAGGCCGTGTATTTCTCTGACTGGGAAGGTTGGTCGGGGGGCGTGACACGGGTCTCGACACCGGCGTGTCGAAGGCGACACGGGCGTGTCGGAGGCCGTCTCAAAGGCCGTGTGCTGGCTTTCGAATCGCTTGAGACAGGGAATGGGTAACACGGCCATGCACACGGCCGTGTTGAAACCCGTGTTCGGCCCAGTTTTTGTGATTTTAGGCTGAATCGCGGCCGTTCGTTTCTTTGGTATGAGATCCAACGGCTGGGGGCTAGATCTGAGGGATTAAACTCGGGAATAGGGTTTGAAACCCTCACTTTTCTCCTATCTTTATCTCTCTTGATTCAAGAGAGAAGGGAGAGCAAAGAGGATGAAGAAGGCCAAGATCCGGCCGCCGGCGAAGCTTCAGAGGTCCGTTTTGCGAGCGGAGTTCAGATCCGCGAAGGTGGGAGCGATGTGGTGGTTTTCAACCGAGCATATCTTCTCTATGGCTAGGAAAAGGGGACAGAAGGTAATGACACATCTCCTCTTGGTCTTTTGGATTTAGGATGCATGAATAGCATTCCCTTCCTTTCATATTTTGAGCACCAGATCTCTCTAATGAGAGGGATTCGTGTAGCCTTGGTTCAAGAGGAACCTTCGGGTGATTATGTTCATCCCGGCATGCTTTGCATTAGAGATCTGCTCCGTTAGCGGGTTAGGCATTGTGAGTGAAGCCGTGGTCGCGACCGTTAGTCCGATCCGGTGATGTTGCATAGCGAGCTTCGGGGATTCGGTAGAAATCTGTAGCGGCAATACGCCGTCATTTGTATGCGTTTTCCCCCTTTTAATTGAGTGATACTCGTAGTCGGAACCGGACAAGGTTAGCTCCGCTTTGTGCGATAGATGGTTTCCTTGGAGCACGGGAAAGATACAGTATGAATGGTGTTTGGGGTGGGGAAACCTTGGTTTGTGCGGTGCAAAGGCGCGACTATGTCTCCGTGGTCGGCTGGCTATCCCGTGACGCGCAAGTCATGTGGGGAAAGTGTCCCGGCGAGACTAGCCCCTTGTGTGAGACTGACGAGAATGCCGAGCGGAGGGAAAGCCCTGGCATTATGGCCAGGAGCGGGTGGGGTCCAGCAAGGCTTCTTAGAATCGGTCAGTGTGAGACGGAACCCTGACGTGCGAAGTCAGAGTGTGCAGGCAAGCCCGGGGTATATGACCCTTGTGCGGGTGGGGCCTTAGTAAGGTTCCGTGTGACGGTGTGTGTGCCGTTAGGGACATGGTAGTTCCCTTTTATTTGTGGCTTTAAGCCAATGGGGAAACGGAAGTACCCAGTGTTTGATGTTGTGCTAGAAGCATACGAGCTAGGGTGCCTTGGGTGAAACCCGGGTTGCATTCATGTTGCATAGTAGGCCCCTTTCACTTTGTACAAACATAGAGAACATGTATGTTGTATGAGACATCCAAGCCTGTTTTACCGCTTTAATATATATGCTCTTTTGGTATACGAAGTGCTAACTTGCAGGTGGAGTGGTACCCCGGGGTCCGTTAGGGACGGCCGGGAGGAGATGTGTTTGTTACACAGTAGAGGTTAGCCTTTGCTGACCTACGTTACTTCAAATCCTTACAGGGAAAGGATCGCATGCAGGAGCTAGCGCGCAGGGCGAAAAGCCCTAAGCCTCATGAAGTGTTGTCGTGCTTGGCTAGTTTTGCTACTGTTGTTTGACTATGTCCGGCTTGCATGCCGAGGTAGCCTAGGAGTGCTTGGCACTTTTATATTTGGACTTTTATTGTGTAAGGCCTTAAGGCCATTTGGTACTCTATTGTTAGTGGATAACTTCTGTCTTTTAGTGTTCTGTTTCCGCTGTGTTTGTTTGGAGTTTTGAGATTGGTTAGTTTTCATATCATCTTTTAAAACTAAAGCTGTGGCGTCCGAATGTTGTGGGGCCCCGGCCGGACCCATATTATATGGTCTTTACAGGGGAGGTGTTACACAAACCGAGTCATCTTTTCTGATCGGAATGAATCTGGCCACCTTCGTCTGCCGATCGACGATGACTTAAATCGAATTGTTTCCCGTCCGTGATCGGGGGAGGCCATGAATGAAATCCATCGCGATGTCCTCAAATTTCCACTCCGTCACTGGAAGTGGCTGTAGTAATCCTGTGGGTTTCTTGCACTCCGCCTTCACCAGCTGGCATGCCTCGAAATGAGTCACGAAGTATGTAATGTCCTTCTTCATCCCTGGCCAAAACATTATCTTATTCATGTCTGCCGTCATCTTGGTGATCCCCGGGTGTATAGAATATCCGCTACAATGTGCCTCCGCCATGATGTCCTCCCGAATCTGGCCTCCTGCGGGTATATAGACCCTGCCTCTAAAACATAGCAATCCATCTCTCAGTGAATAATCTCCCGTCAAACCCTCCTCAAAGGCTTGGAATATCGGCTCTGCCCATGCATCTGTCTTCTGTCCGTCCCGGATACTGTCCCGAATATCATCTATGGCAACCATCGATGCTAGATACTCCATATACAGCTCTAGATCATTCTCGGACACTAGGGATATCTTCATATCTCTGAAAGACCGGACCAGCTCCATGGACATCAGTTGTGGTCCCTTCCCTGAGGTATCTCCTCTCTGGCTCAGAGCATTTGCCACCACGTTCGCCTTCCCGGGGTGGTAGTGCATGGTGTACTGGTCATCCGACATGAAATCCACCCAACGTCCTTGTCTGATGTTGAGTTCCTTCTGTGTGTTCACGTTTTTATAATTCTTGTGATCTGAGAAGATGTCATAGTGAACCCCGTAGAGGTAGTGTCGCCAAATCTTCAGAGCAAAGATCACTGCACCGATCTCCAGATCATGCACTGGATAGTTTTCTTATGTATCCTTAGCTGTCGGGAGGCGTAGGCTATTACCTGCCCGTTCTGCATTAGAATGGCACTCATCCCCTGGTAGGAGGCATCCGTGTACACCTGGAATCCCTCCCTTCCTGACGGAAGAGCAAGAATGGGAGCCGAGGTAAGCCGACCTTTCAACTCCACAAAGGCCGCATCTCACTGTGGCGTCCAAACAAAAGGGGATTCCTTCTTCGTCAGGGAAGTAAAAGGGAGTGCAATTCGGGAGAATCCTTCGACGAACTTCCGGTAATATCCGGCAAGTCCCAGGAAGTTTCATACATCCGTGGTTGTCTTCAACGGTGGCCAATCCTGAACTGCCCGAATCGTGGCCGGGTCTACTGCCAACACAGCACTGCTGATAATATGACCTAAGATGGCCACCTGCTTTAACCAAAACTGGCATTTGTTGAACTTTGGGTACAGCTGGTGCTCCCTTAGCCTCTCTAGAGTCAACGTCAAGTGTCGTGTATGCTCCTCCTCCGTCCTTGAGTAGATGAGGTTGTCGTCAATAAATACGATGCCGAATACATCCAAATACTCCTCGAATACCCTATTCATGAGGCTTGTAAATGCTGACGACGCATTTGTGAGCCCGAAGGGCATCACTATAAACTCAAACAGTCCGTATCTACTACTGAAGGAGGTCTTGGGAATGTCCTCCTCTTGAATCCGTAGCTGGTAATAACCTGACCTCAAGTCAAGTTTCGAGAAGAAATACGCTCCCTCCAATTGATCAAATAACTCGTCAATCCGTGGCAGCGGGTATGTATTCCGGACCGTCAGTCTATTCAACGCTCGATAATCAATACAAAAACGGAGACTTCCGTCCTTTTTCTTGACAAATAGAACCGGGGCTCCCCACGGTGAAGAGCTTGGCCGGACAAACCCTGCCTCTACTAGTTCCTGCAACTAGCTTCGGAACTCTGTCAACTTTTTCGGGGCCATCCGGTAAGGGGCCCTAGATGCCGGCTTGGCCCCCGGCACAAGATGTATCCTTAAGTCCTGCTCCCGGTGCGGAGGTAGACCTGACAGCTTCTCTGGAAAAATGTCGGCAAATTCTCGTACTACTGGAATGTTCGTCACAGATTCATTGACCTCCACCATCTCAAATAGAACCTAATAAACCTCCCCCCCTATAGATGGGCCTTAACGTCCTGAACTGATGATAAGAGAATACGGGAGGCAAGTCTTATACCTTCGATAATAATAAAAGAGTCCACGTGTCTCACAGTGATCCTCTTTGCTTGGAAATCAATCTGGGCATGGTTCCAGTGCAGTCATACCATGCCCAAGATCAATTCGTAGTCCGTCAACTTCAAAAGCATCGCCGGAGCCTCAAACGCCTTTCCACCGATTTCTACCTCCATGTTGCAGTGGTCCGAGGTCAGGAGTTCAGATCCATCGGGTAGTTGTACCCTCATCACCAAACCCGTGAATCTCTCCACGCCTACCAGTCTTTCTAGGAACGTTTTCGCACAAAGGAGTGAGTAGCTCCGGTATCGAAAAGCGTGCGGGCAGGCTTGCCGCTGATGAAGACTATACCTGGGGCGATTAAATGTCTTAGGATTATATAATGAGTTTTCTTTCCTATTTATTCTATCTAGTGCAATTCTACAAATTTAACAACTGAGAAAGGGAATTCTATTTAAACCATTAAATATCTTGGCGTACCTGCTATGACCTACTCTGGGTTTCGAGGCTGCGGTATGTCAAAAGCATGCACCAGCTCCCTTTCTTATCTACGATCTCCCCCCTGGTATGCACGTCCTCGGCCATGACCTCAGCCTCCAAAGTACTGCGCTGGCTGGGCAGCTGGTTGAGCTTATTGCGGTGCCCCTCTCATAGGACAATTTCTGCGGATGTGCTCAAACTGATGGTAGTGGAAGCACTCTGGCGAGGGATATGCAATTCCCCTGGGTCTTTGTCCCTCCCGTGTCTGAAGAGGTGGTGGAGCCACCACCACTGGCTCCCTTGTTTCCTGTCTTGCCTCCTGATGAGACTGGTCCTCGACCCTTCTCCCGTCCGTGATACGGGCTCGTCTCTAATCGTTTCTTGCTCCTCGGCCTTGATCCTCCGCTGGACATTTCCGGCCCCGAGTAGCTTGCCAACCAGCCTATATCCTTTTAGCCATCTCCAGTATCCGTGAAATGGGCCCATCAGATATAAACAACAGTGCATCCCTCAGCTCCTCTCAGAGGCCCTTGTAGAATCTCTTGGTATATCCAGCCTCTTCTAACTGATAGGAGTCCGCAAACCGTGCTAGGTGGTTGAACTAGAGGCATGGACCGTATCACCCTCGTAATAGCTCAATCCAATTTTCTTGATCTCAAACGGACTTCCAGAGAATGGTGAGTCCAATATCACATATTGAATCAACAAAGCATGGCCATGCATTTCTCAGTCCAGTTCCATCAAGGGGCCCATGGATGCAACTCTTGTCATATAGGAGGACAAATCCCATATCTGCTCACACACAAACACCACAATGATTCGTAACGTACCCAACAACCACCCTTATCATAAACCTTTCTCAAGGAAGACTTAGATGGCATCAAAGCACGCTTTTCCTCACTTGATGAATGTTATGACTTCAGGTCAAAGGACCACAACAACATTGTCAATTGAGACCTACTCGTGAAACGTTTAGATAATAATCCACAGAGTAGTCTCAGGTTGGGTCTGTCCAGTACAACTTGTTCATTAATAAGTACCCACGTGATGACTTGATATCACAATATCATGGCCTGTGAGAACTGGTCATCAGTCAACGCACGTGCTAGTCTTAATGTATCATCATCACCCTTAGCTTCTATGATGATACAACGACCAGAGACCTTTTAAGAATGAAGCTTCAAATAAATTATAGGCTATCACATTAAAGTCATGTACTTGATGTCCTATGAAAGCGAACATTTTAAGGGTATTTATTATGTTAACATTTAACTATCGCATAGAGAAATCATAATAAAAGAACTTGCCATTGATTGTAAAAGAAAAACATTGGTAGACAATTCATCATATGAATAAATAAAAAATAGCAAACAGAATATATGTTTACCAGAAACCCACAAGACTCTCACTAGAGATGATCATTTAGGTATCGTATACCCATTGATCTAGTATGACCATCATGCTTTCTCTGCACGAGAGGCTTTGTCAATGGATCCGCAATATTATCCTCAGTCGGTACTCTAGAGATATTCACATCTCCTCGTTCGACAATCTCACAAATAAGATGGAACCGCCGAAGTATGTTCTTAGAGCGCTGATGGGATCTAGGTTCCTTAGATTGTGCAATTGCACCATTATTATCATAGTAGAGAACTACGAGACCAACAATGCTAGGAACTACATCAAGCTCGCCGATGAATTTCCTAATCCATACAGCCTCCTTCGTTGCGTTAGCTACAGCGATATACTTGGCTTCTGTTGTAGAATCAGCAACTATCTCTTGCTTGGAACTCTTCCAGCTCACAGCTCCTCCATTAAGGCAAAACACAAACCCTGACTGAGACTTTGAATCGCCCCTATCAGTTTGGAAGCTAGCATCCGTGTAACCACTTACAACGAGCTCTTCCTCTCCACCATACACCAAGAACACATCCTTTGTCCTTCTCAAGTACTTCAATAAATTCTTCACTGCAATCCAGTGACACTCACCGGGGTCTGACTGATACCGGCTAGTTATGCTCAAAGCAAAGGAGACATCGGGTCGAGTACATAACATTGCATACATGATTGATCCAATTGCCAAAGCATATGGAATCAACTTCATGCGGTCCTTATCTTCACAAGATTTTGGACACTGGTCCTTAGAGAGATTCACACCATGAGACATGGGTAAAAATCCTTTCTTGGACCCAAGTATGTTGAATCGCTTCAACACCTCAATGTATGTACTCTGGGTCAAACCCAGCAACTTCTTCGATCTATCTCTATAGATCTTAATACCGAGTATGCGAGTCGCTTCACCCAATTCCTTCATAAAAAATCAGTGTGTGTCGACACTGCTTCCTCTGTGTCGACACTTGGACTTAGAATTTTTCTGCATACTTTATCACTTCTTCACCTGCACATGTCAACTTAAAACAACATCAAATACACCTTGATGTATATCATTGAGCTAGGTTGGGCTTCTTCAAATCAGGTACACTTTTTCCAATGTACCCAACAATCTCCCCCTATTTGGAGAAGTCATAACCCCTATAGCCAATGATATACACCATTTGTAAACAGTACTAAATGATGATTAATGACATAGCAGGAATACTTTAATATAAACAAAACATAACAAAGAATCATTCATCACAGAATGCACATTAAAATATGCCAAACAATATTTTGTTTATAACTGGGTAATGTTTGATTACAATGTTTTACATTTAATGATTACATCACAACATTACAAAATATTTAAAACAAAATCAGGATTGATCAGGCTCTCTAATTATAATCCCTTTGCCAGACTGAATTGTAGCTGTCACAGGAGCTTCTGATTCTTCAGCTATCTTCTTTCCTTTAAGATCAGCTTTCTTCTGAGCTTCTTCCTTGATCCTTTGCCTTTCAAAATAATGAAAAGGCTTTGGGAAGTATTTGCTTGGCTCCTTAGCATCTGATGGCAGTCTTCCCAGCTTGGCTTTCCTTCTGAATTGTACTATTGCCTCTTGCCTTGCCTCATACTTCTGCCATTCAATTTCATTGTACCACTTCCCTCTCTCATGAACTTTATCTTGTACAGCTTTCCATGCAGTGAGTATTATGTTCCTTGAAGTAGGACTCCACTGCTCATAATCTGGCTTAAGTACAGCCTGCTCTCTGAATTTCTTCTTTGCCAATAGAGCATCCTGCTGTTCTTTCAGAGTAGCCTCAGGCTTATCAACCTTTCCAAAGACAATATTAGTAACCTCCTTTGGAGGACTATACATTCCTTGAACTTTCTGATCAATCAAGTCAAAATCTGGAGGGGGGTAAATGACTTGGGCAACCTCAGGTTGAGTGCCTTCAAGTAGATTTGATTGTATTCCTGATTCAGCTACCATAGCATCATCACACAATGGGGGATATCCCAAAGTGGCTCGAATGCTATTGGTCACCCATTTGGAGTGCTCTGAGCCTGCATGTATTAGCATCCTCTCCCCCTTTATGGCTTCTCTAGATACATGATCTCTTAAATCTTCCTTTTGAAATCGAATTTGGCCATCCAAATAATTCACTCCCTCTTTGAAAAATGGTCTTAACTTTTGAAGCTTGTCAGATATTTCTTTTTGAGAGGTTGTGATGGCAGTCTTAACAGATGCAATGGCAGCTTGAAAATTCTTATCAAATTCTTCCTTTTCTTTGGCTCTATCTGCAGGCAGACCTGGAACAATCTTCTTTACCTCCTCAATGATCTCATTATGAGATTCAGTTAAATTATCATTCATTCTGATCTGATTTTCCAAAACATAACTTTGCTTCAAGGCAATGTCATCCACCTTTGTAGTGATAGCCTCCTGTTGTTTAGCTAGATAAACCACAGTATTGCCACCCTTGTGGAAGCAATCTGTCATTTCAGTTTTATGCAAGTTGACCTGAAACTGGATGGACTTGATATCCTGAGCTAAGTCAAACTGAAGTGACTTGCTATTCTCATCAACATATTTTTCCATAGCCAACCTTTGTTCATCCAATTTTACTTGTAGATCTATCATAAATTTGTTGTAATCAAAGGCTGGAGAAACTTGTGGAGGTGTGGTCTGTAAAGCCTGCTTATAGTTCTTGCTTCTTCTCTTAAAGACAACAAGTTTTCTTTTCTTTGCTACCCTGGCTTCTTCAGTTTCTGTTTCAGATGAAGTATCTACATAAATTCTTTCTTGTGGATGATGAATTGTATCTGTTCCAGGGGGCTGTTGCTCAGCTTCAACATCCACTGGCTCATCCTCAACCTGTGGTTCAACTGCAGCTTCCTGATCAATGTCCATTCCTATGGACTTCTCAATATCTGGTCCACCTCCTACCTTATCAGCAGTAGTATCAATATCTGGGAATAGCTCCTCCATAGTAAATTCGAGTTGAGCTGCCACTTCTGCAGCAGTTAAATCTTGAGATAAGTTTAACTGTGCTTCCTCTTGTACTTGCACTTCAGTATTTGTAGTGTCAGGAGTAGGAGTGGACACTAGCTCCCCCTGAACCTGTGCAGTAATAAGAATATGAGCAATGTCTTTTATAGTAAAATACATTAGCTCCCCCTATACCTGAGCAGGAGTAGATACCTTTGGAGCAGGAGTGGAAACTGGCTCCCCCTGCATCTGTGCAGGTGTTGATACTTCCTGGACCACAGTTGAGTCAAGCTGTGTCCTCAGTGGATCTTCTTGTACTTGTTCAGATTCTTGATTTTGTGTAGGGGATTGCACAGGGGTGTCTGGCCTGCTCTCTTCAGACACATCCTTGGACAGCACCCTATCCCACCTAGAGAATAGTCTCATATCCATTCTTCTCATATGATTAATCTTACTCCCTTGCAGTTGCTGCATCACATCAGGAATCACTCTAGTGAGGTACAGGCTCATGATCCTAGCCATGTTAGGCTTCTTGATTCCTTCTTTGATCTTGTCAAAGATCACTCCTGACCAATCAGTAGGAATAGTAAATACAACCCTGGTCATCAGGCTGAACATATAGGCTGAAATCCTATCATGTCCACCTGTCTTGCAGAGGATTACCTTCCCAACTACTTCTGACAAGAACTTCCCTTGCTGATTCATTCCCTTCCTGTGGAATGTAGCTCCAATCTTCAATCCTGAATCCAGTCCACACCATTGAAGAGCTTCCCTTGTCTTAGATATAGGAACTTCCTCTTCATTCTCAACTACTTGCAATTGGAAGATCTTTCTTAAACTTCTTTGGTTAACCTTTACCTTAGTCCCTTGAACAGTAGACTTAATCTTGAGGCCAGTAGAATGGACTGATGCAGAGATAAAGAACTCGTGCACCTCCTTCTTCCAGATTTTAGTAGGTTGTGAGATGAGAAATTCTAACCCTGACTCAGAGAGGAGGGTGATAACTCCTTGGACATCTGGCGGCGCCTCTGCAAAGGCCTGGCGCACCAACTCATACCCTTCATTGATGTTATCTTCAATCCTTGGCGCCATCGTTTTGTCGAGAAAGCTTGAGAGAAGAGAGAAAGATAGACTGTCGACACAGGGTTTTAGTCTCGAAAACCTTGAAAGCGTGTCGACAGAAAGAGCTTTTGACCTATTTATAGCCGCAGTTGAAAGAAGTTCAAAAGGCGCCAAAAACAGTCAAAATGTGTCGACACAGACGGAATGTGTCGACACAAACTTCTACCGTCTCGACATTACTTCAGCCTACTATGTGTCGACACCAATTTGTGGTTATGTCGACACCTTAGATAAACAGAAATTCTGTGTCGACTCTAAGGATAAGTGTCGACACATATTCTGTAAGTGTCGACACCATTTTCCTGGTTGAGTCGACATTATATTTCTGGTTAAGTCGACAATATAACTCTTAAGTGTCGACACATATTCTCTGTGTCGACACAATATTTCTGACTTGTCGACATAATTTCTCTGAGTCGACACATTACTACTGAATGTGTCGACACATTCTTACTTAGCCAATTTCTGTAACTTCAATGTGTCCTTTTTAACACTTGATTATGTTGTTGTTATTACCTTTACTTATTTATATACCACTTCAATTGCATTGTTAATGATTTTGTTAATACATTAATCAATGGTTAACATACCTAATTCAATTTTGAATTTATTGAATTTGGTTTCATCTAAAGGCTTAGTAAACACATCTGCTATTTGATAATCTGTTTTTACAAATTCCAATGAGATGTCTCCTCTTTCTACATGTTCTCTAAGAAAATGGTATTTGATTTCTATATGCTTAGTTCTACTATGAGAAACTGGGTTATTAGCAATAGAAATAGCACTCTTTGAATCACATAAAAGGGGTGTTCTACTTACCTGAATACCATAATCCTTAAGCTGATGTTGAATCCACAATAGCTGTGCACAGCAGCTTCCAGCAGCAACATACTCTGACTCAGCTGTGGAAATTGCCACACTGGTCTGCTTCTTACTACTCCAAGATATTAGTCTTCCCCCCAGGAATTGACAAGTACCTGTAGTACTCTTTCTATCCTCTCTACATCCTGCAAAATCTGCATCTGAATAGCCTGTTAGTAGAAAATCTCTATTCCTAGGGTACCAAAGACCTAGAGTAGGAGTGCCCTTTAGATATCTCAGAATCCTTTTGACTGCAGTATAATGAGATTCTTTAGGGCAGGCTTGGTACCTAGCACAGACACATGTAGCATACATAATGTCAGGTCTACTAGCAGTGAGATATAGTAGAGACCCAACTATTCCTCTATATAATGATTCATCAATAGGTTTACCTGCCTCATCTTTGCATATAGGCATACTTGTTCCCATAGGAGTTCTCATGGAGGAGGATGACTCCATACCATATTTCTTAATTAATTCTTTGGTGAACTTAGACTGGGATATGGACAATCCATCATCAGTCTGTCTTACTTGGAGTCCCAAGAAGAATTTAAGTTCACCCATACTGCTCATCTCAAACTTCCCTTGCATAAGTTTGGCAAACTTTTTACAAAGGTTGTTTTCAGTAGATCCAAAGATTATGTCATCAACATAGATCTGGACTAAGATGATCTTTCCTTTGGATTCCCTAAGGAATAGAGTTTTGTCTATCTTTCCTCTTGAGAATTTATTCTCAATGAGGAAGGTAGACAGGGTTTCATACCAAGCCCTTGGAGCTTGTTTTAACCCATACAAAGCTTTCCTAAGCTTATACACAGAATCAGGTTTAAGAGGATCTACAAAACCTGATGGCTGCTCTACATATACTTCTTCTTTAAGATCACCATTCAGAAATGTTGACTTCACATCCATCTGGTATACTTTGAAGTCTTGGTAGGCTGCATAGGCAAGGAACATTCTGATTGCCTTCAGCCTTGCTACTGGAGCAAAGGTTTGATCAAA